>QMIH01001639.1:132307-145479 GCA_003987875.1 Clarias batrachus | reverse complement strand
GGGGGGGGTGATGGTGGGGGGGGGGATATGGTCGCTGCTTATAAGTTTCTAGCTGTCTGTAAGAAGGTTCACGCTGGAGATCGGGAGAGACGTGGCGTGAGGACAGAAATCCAAACCGCTCTCTGTGTCGCAACCTTTGATAATATTTTTCTTAGATCTTTGCATTCCGGTCATATTAATGCACAGGTGTTTATTATTATTATTATCAGAGATTGTGATGTCACCGATACGACGATATGAACAGTTTGAGAGCAAAACAAGATCAATTCTGTGCGTTGTTTTGTCCTCAGCTTGGTAAACTCTTCTCTTCACACACACACAACGTCGTCTATAATAAACCTGTTCTGTTTAAAATGTCCTGCTGAAGTGGTCACGTTAAAGAGCGAAGACGACGCGTCCTGAAAGGCCAATCCAGTCGCTTGGTCCCGTCACCTGATCAGCGGCTGCTGAGGCCAAGAAAAGGACGTTTAGACTCTTTAACTCTGGTTGCAGTAAGTCCAGCAGTAATAACAGTGCGGTAGCGTCTCCTAATGTCAGCCATGCGCTCCGTCAAACCGGTGATCAGGAGATTCTGAGAATGTTGTTTGAACCTCATGTTGCTGAATAAAGCGCGGTGTGATGCTGTAGTCTGTGGCGACATCAGCTAGTTCTGCCTCCTTCGCTTTCACCTCCCAGCTGATACGGCACGTTGTTTCATTTGGGATCCATGTTGTGTGTCTCTGTAATGTTTTATAATAACGTTACAACACTTGATGCACCGGCGCTTTGTGTACCAGAGACATGAGTTGCAGGCGCGGTGTGTCGTGAGCGGTCGTGTTTGTTTTGTCTGGTTCAGTTCACACCATCCTGTAGTGTTAGAGACCTCAGGGGACGAGTGACGGAGACGGACGGACGTTAGACAGTCACACCTGTACTACTGTACTACTGTACTACCATCGCCAGCTGTTGTCGTGTACTGACGTCTACCTGGTAGAGGACGGCGCTGGTGATGTTTCTGTATTGTTTATCTTCTTTCTCATCATCTGAAATGTAAAGATTTTGTATGCAACACAATTCAACAATTAGTTTTTCTTTAAACTCATTTCCTGCCACTTTCTGTCTGATTCACGACACAATCACAATCAACACAGGAGTTTGCTGTTATTTATTAAAACTGGACAACATATCATCACTGCATACGTGAATACTGCAACTATAAACACACCTGCAGGCTGATTTATCCAACGTGCCAAAAGTCTAAGAGCTGGAGTTATAGCGTTTTGCAAAATAACACTGGTTAAGACCAAAATCTTGTTTTTATAAAAATATAAATTTTTCGACAGCTTGAACCAACCACACAAATTGGACACGTTGTAGTAGCTGATTAACTTGTTTTTTTTGGGGGGGATTTTTCCCCGATTTTCTCCCTAATTTAGTCGTGTCCAATTCCTCCCCGTCACTAGGGGGCGCTCCCACATTAAGGCTACTACTACCACTCAGCCGGGAGGGCCGAAGACTATCATGTGTTTCCTCCGAACCACGTGACGCCAGCCGACCGCATCTTTTCGAACTGTTCGCTCGCGCACCGTTGGGGGCGGCGTAACACACTCGGAGGACAGCGCTATCCGCTCCCTCCGTTGCGCGAGCTCACAGACGCCCCTGATTGGCTGTAGAGCCGTGATTAATGCGGGAGCACTGAGTACCTCTCATCCCTCCCCTCTGAGAGAGCTCGGCCAATCAGCTCTCTCTAGACCTCCGGCTGCGAGAGGTTACAGCACCACCAGGGAATCGAACTAGCGATCTCCGGATGATAGGGCGAGCGCTTTAGCCGCTGCGCCACTCGGAGGCCCCCTGATTAACTTGGTTACCGTAAAACTGGTTGTTATGGAAACGTCAGATTTAATCATACAGCTTTGGATCGCTGAGAAACCAGTGGAGCAAATCAAGAGAACAATCCGGAAATCACGCTAAACTGCAAGCTAGTTAACAGTAGCGTATCTAACCAGCCAGCTCTGTCCTAGCTAGTTATTAGCTATTGGCTATGTGCTATTCCACACGTTTACAGTGACACTCCATGTTGTCATGTCATTGATTATTTTATTATCACGAGTTAGTGTTACTGTGAAGCTCATTATTTTCCTGTAACCACACGTCACTGTAAGTGTTTTATTCCTTATAAAAGGGCAAATGTGCGCTTGATTACAAATATCACATTTATTAAAGAACTTTTCTGTTCGTACGGTAAAAGACGTCGAACCGCCGAATCACTTCAAAAAACCACAAGTTAAACGCTTTAGCTATTTTTGGAGACTCTTTCATTAAACGCTAAATAAGCATCTCGTTAGCGGTTACTATAGAAACGATAACGTATCAGAACGAAAGCGGTAAGCCTGAGATTCTCCGTTCTACTGATGAGAGCTGAAGTTTCTCCCACTGACCAATCAGACGTGAGAATGATGAGAATTTACCAGCGCTGTTGTGGATCGGGCTTTTATTTTAATATCACTCAAGTGTGTGTGTGTGTGTGTGTGTGTGAACGTTCCGAGGTATGCGTGCGCTATATCTAGATCCTCACTCACCCTTCAAATCCCATTGACCTGGTTTTAGAGCGAGTGATTACGCACTAACCGCGCTCATCTGCTCATCTGCTCAGCCTCGTCTTCTCCCACTGACCCAACAGCAGTTTAAAATCCCCAATATAGACACTTTTAATAGAAACCGAACCCTTTTGCTCAGGTAGAAAATTAACACATGGTACACACACACACACACATACAGATAAACACAAAGTTAAAGAGTGTATGAACTGAGTTGTTCTTTCTCGTGAGTCTATAATCAAACGTGACTCAGACCTAAATAAATAAACTTGCTGTAGAGATCTCCTGAACAGGGACACGTTAAACACATCGCACGTCACCTCGACTGACCCAGAAACACCCTTTCCCCTCCCGTCACGCCCACGCCCCACCGCTACACACACACACACACACACACACATGGTACAGTACATATGGTGACAGAATGTTCGTATTGTGACATTTTTTACAGATAACATAGTAACGCATTGCACATTCAATAAACAACATGTAAATGAATATAATGCAAAAAGAAAATTAATAATTAATTTATAAATTGGTTACATTGTGCATTTTGTAATATTTGTTAGACGCTAAGATCCTGAACAGCGAACGCTAGTTACCATTGATTTATCGCCGGTTTAATTCTGTGCCAAATACACTGCATGTTGTGTTTGATTTACAAATCTTTTTAAATTAAATTAATATTTCAAACAAAGTTCTCAGATCTGAATCACATTATTAAATTTTTGAGGATTTTCGCTGTTAATGTTTCATGCTAGCCTGAGGGAAAATAAAAAGAGACTGCTGTTGCTTCTTTCATCCTTCATACGCTTAATGCTAATACAATTCATGCTAAGTGCTAATATTGCTAAAGCTCAGTTACGGCTGTCGCATCGGGTGAGAAGCACCGACAGGTGCACATTAAAGATTCACCCTCTCACTCACTCACTCACTCATCGTCTATACCGCTTCATCCTGTATCAGGGTTGTGGGGGCGGAGCCTATCCCAGGAGACTTAGGGCACGAGGTGGGGTACACGCTGGACAGGGTGCCAATCCATCACAGGGAAATGAAACTTAATTTGGGAACTGCAGGTCTTTGGACTGTGGGAGGAAACTGGAGAAACCGGAGGAAACCCACCAAGCACGAGGAGAACATGCAAACTCCATGCACACAGACGCTGAGGTGGGAATCGAACCCGGACCCTGGAGGTGCGAGGCTAAGCCACTGTGCTACCTCATGAAGGGAAGCTGCTATAATGTGAATGAGAACCTGCCTGGTTCAAGAATGCATCTGGTAATTCATCATCGATGTCATCATCATCATCATCATCATCATCATCATATCCTTATCAACAGTGTTCCCAGAAACAGCACCTAGAGTAGAGCTCAGTTCCCTAAAGAAACCCCTCAGAAGTCTCTCAGTGGTCCTTAAGGTTTAATTATGCGCTTTTAACGAGTTTTATAAGTTGCGCAGCGTCCTCTAGGTACTCGATCTGGAGTTACAGAAGACGTCCCCTTGAGGGCACCACCACAGTGACAAGCAATTAGCTTTGAGAGATACGGTGTAGTAAGACTGTGGGAGGGTGAAGTCCTAAGCTCTGTGTCTGTACTGGATCCAGGTGGCCTGAGGGACTGAAGGAGGACTGGGAGAAGAGGTGTGGAGTTGATATTACTAATGAGGAATGAGAATTGATCTGGGATTGGGTGAGATAAATATGTTTGTCTTTCTAACTGCTTAATAAACATCACAAGTGCAAACAGGATGGCTGCTTCTCCTTAGCTAGGGATCATGATGAACATGTCACCAGTTATAAAGTGACTCAGCCAGGAAATTGCATTCATATCGAGATCCTGAATTCATTGCTGAAGCGTTCAGAAAAGAAAAATTTGTAAATAAGAATGAACTGATTCATTGTACACGTTCACAATTTGTCACAAAAAAGACGCGATGCTTATTTAAACATACAGCACCGTGGACTTTACTGTGAACGGGACAGGATCTGTCTCTGAAGCAGGCGAGTTCCTCTACCAAAGACATTCCACCAAGTCTGTGTGAATAAACATGTGACTGTAGCTGTGTCCGCACGCGCAATAGTTCTTCACTCTGATTGAAATCCTCCCGATTAGAAATTCCAACTGAGCTGCGTGCATGGACGCTGATCTGATAAGACGTGTTTCTGGGCTGAAAGCACTTTATCAGAACATTCCTTCTGCTTTTTACATATACGGTATTTTACAGTTTTGATTGCTATGAAACATTTTATCTGCCAGAAATATAACAGAAGAAGAAGTATTTTCCTCTAACTTACGTGTAACTGCGTGCTGATTGGTCGAAGGAATTCAGTTCCCTCTCCGATTGGTTAGATGCCTTAGCTACGTGTGAAAAGACGAGCCAATCAGAGCTCCTTCCTCAGCTACGTACCCAGCGGGTAAAAGTAAAGACGCCCGGGTCAGGACCGGAAGTTAAATGTCCTTCCTCGAAACGCATCAGCTGATCTAATGTTACCGTGTCATGTGAGGCAAACATTATTCCAACAAAAGAGACTTGATCAGAACTCCTGAACAGATTATCAGAGGTTTACAGCCCGCTCACATTCCCATCGGAAACCCATTCAGATCGAGTCGGACGGTTCCGACTGAGGTGGTCACATGACGCAGTTTTGTTCCGATTAGGTGATTGTTGCCATCATCAGTGGAATCCAGAAAAACGCACTCGGTTCCACACAGGCTGTTTGCTGGTGTAAATGCCGAACATGTGCGGTGACCCGCCGTTCAGCTTTGGGTCAGAACCGTTTACAACACAGCATGAATATTACAGGAAGGACACCAGGGAGAGTGTGACATTTTCTGTAGACTGAAAACAAAGTGCCCTGAGAAAGCGAGCGCGCCACAACGCTGTGCTGAAGTTCTTAGAATAACTGAGGCCTCAAAAACAGAACGTTTCAACGATTTGAAGGAGGTGGAACATAAGTGCAGGCATCTTTATTTATAACTATAAACAAAATAAAAGGAAAAGAAAAGACAAACTGAGAACTGCGGCTAGCATAGCAGTACGGAGACACGCATCTCACAACAACAACGGCGAAAAAAAAAATCCCACAGACGGGATAAAAACAGAGCGAGAGCCAACGCAAACCTGGGCTTTAAATAAAAAAACAAACCGGCTGGAAACATGACGCGGGTGATTACAGTCATGATCATGTGACTGAGACGAAGCACATGCATGGACCATATACACAGCGCTTTGAAGCTCATGTCCGGTCGGCTCCGGTCGGCGCCTTAGCAGGAACTGACTCCCCGAAACCACGGTTCATCCATAAATGGGCAAATGGGCGGAGCAAACAGAACCTAGCTGTTGTTTAGAACATGCCTACTCACCTCAGTTACCACAAGCTAGCTAGATTAGCTTTAGCTTAGCTAAAATGCTAATTTGGCTAATGCTAAGATTCGTATACATTGTCCCGTGTCATTGACGTTAAGCTAAACGGTTTCAGTTAGCTGGTTAGCTAAAGTGCTGCGTCAAATTGTCCACACACTAATTACACACAATGGATTAACATCATTTTAACTGATGAGTTACATAAAAATTCACCCCCTGTACAATTACCATGAATGGGAAGTCGAGTTACTGACACCAGAATCATGTTTTGTTCCGGGCCGTAGACGTTTCTGTTTGACATTTTAATACGGGCATCGATGGAGATTCTGCACTTCTGCATTGGATTTTCCAGAACCAGAGGACGGCCATCGAATGCATGGTACTGTAGGAAGTCGGTGCAAAAAAATAAAAGTCTTCAAAGACCACAAAAGTCCACAAAAATATTGCCAATGATCCAGTATGTACTGTCTACATGAACACGCTTCATCCTTTTATTACTTCTCATAATTTAAATTACATTTCCTGAGAAAGAAAAGCCACTACTGTAGTTTCTCTGAGTAATTTCTAAAGTATTTATAACCGCTGATCGTACAGTACATGCTAGCGTGGGAGAAATGAGGTAGAACTCTCCTACAATGCGTACTGTAGGTGACCTTTAAAAGAGCTAACTATCAAAATAACTATCAGAAAATCCTAAAACCTACAAAAGAGAAAACATCATGTCTTGTGAATCTATTATGTAGCTAAGAGACAAGGAACTAATCGACATGTACCAGGTGTGTTATAGTTAAATACTCCATGAGCCAGTGTGGTTGATGAAGTTGATTATTTTCCTCTCACATGTTCTTCAGTTATGTAAGTTCCTGCACGTGATGCATTATAGCAGCTAGAAACAGTCGTTCCTTTATCAGACTCTCTTTTATTCTCTTTTAAAGTTTAACAAGATGCAAAAATAAAAACAGCTTGCTACTGTATGTTAATAATGAAACTTAAAGTTACGGTTTTACTTCTAAACGTCATTGTATAAACACCAATTGATTTTAAGCAGCTGTATTTCAACATTTACTTTTATCTCGTCACTGCGTCTTTGCTAAATCTCAGTGATGTGAATCCCAGATGCTTCCCGTTCTTTAAATGCTCTCACTTAGAAATATACTTTTAGAATTAATACTTTTAAAACACGAACACAGCAAAAGAATAAATAACGGTATCTGTGATTCAGACCATTTTTGTAAAAGAAAATTCAAGAACAAATGACTGATTAATGATGATAAATTTAAATAAAAGACCTTTAAACTGAGACTTTCCCAATCCTGTGCACGTTAAGTCGGATGCTAACGACAGCGCGGTCGCGTGCTGCAGGTACTGCGACATCCCTTCCTATGTTTCATACTCACTTGCACTTCATATGTTTATTCAACGTGAAGAGAAGATAAATGAAGCTGGAAGGAAGTAGCAGAGATCGTGCTGCCGCGGATGGAGCTGGTACTGCTAGTCCGCCTTGCTAAACTTAAGCTAGTTAGAAGCTACAGTGAGAGAGAAACATTTACAGCAAATCGAGCAACCGTTTATCACTGATAAGTGCATCATGTAATTTGCGTTTCACTAGCTAGCTTTAAAACTTAGACAGGCCACGCCCACAAACCTATTCGATTCAATTAGTTAGTTCAAATTTGATTTGACACTTTTTTGCTTTCCTTTAATATTATTTTTAAACTAATATTACTAATTATCTAATATTAATTTTTAATTCAAGTGACTTTTCCGTAAACCTTAATAAAGGAAATCACTCAGGTGGTTCTGATTATATTAGCCTCTCCACATTTCAAACAAATCACAGTGGTCACAACCTGCGTGTGTCACAGATTAGAGGAGATCTGTTTGTGCAGGATGTGGGCTAGCGGCTAAGCCGATTAGCTTCTGGGTCATCGCTGTTAGGCGCGATAAAGGAACCCAAACACCTCCTGATGAGCTAACACCGGAAATTAGCGTGACTCAGCGCTATACAACGTTAGCGGTGTCGGATTAGCGCTCCATCACCGGCGTTTATTTCTGAGGAGCGAGAGAGAACGTACTTTCACATGAAGATCAATACTGAAGTTTATTGTCGTTCAGATCACTTCTGGGTTTCTGCTACTATGGGGGCGGAGTTAAACATAAGAGATTTCACTCCTCCAAAGCCGTATTCGGACTGGAGTAGTTATACACGAGGAAGTGGTTGATGAAATCGTTCCTGAGGTTTACATGAGACACATTTCTTCCTGTTTCATGCTGCAAATCTGGCACTGACTTTTTTACAAAATGTCTGAAATGAGCAGGAGAAACAGCTACACCGTTAAACCACCGATAAACCACCTGAACTGACACATGGATACATCCGGCGATATGTCCTACAGGTAAAGACGTTCTGTACTTCAACCACAGGCAGGACAAAGACACTCCAGGAAGCGCTTTTCTTTTTCCTATACGGCTAAAACACAGCATTTTAATTTAAAATTTAAACCCTTTTTTTGATTTAAACCTTTTAACAATCGTAATTGTCATTCAGATAAATCTTGGCCAATTTAGATTTCATATGTTGAGTTATAAATCTGAAAAAGCGTATTATTCTAAACTTTTTGTGGCAGAAAATCAATCTCTCCAAAACGGCTGAAATTAGCAACTTGGATGTTTTAGGGAAGCGAGATTCGTCATTTCCATGTTGCATAATCTTCTTAGGCACACACATTTTTTTCTCCCTAATTTAGTCGTGTCCAATTCCTCCCCGTCACTAGGGGGCTCCACATCAAGGCTACTACCCAGTCGAGAGGGCAGAAGACTATCATGTGTTTCCTCCGAACCACATGACGCCAGCCGACCGCATCTTTTCGAACTGCTCGCTCACGCACCGTTGTGGGCGGAGTAACAGCAGTGGGCGGGAGGACAGCGCTATCTGCTCCTTCCGCTCGCGTGAGCTCACAGACGCCCCTGATTGGGTGTAGAGCCGTGATTAATATGTGAGCACTAAGTACCTCTAAGTATTGAGCTCGGCCAATCAGCAATCAAGAGTTACAGCATCACCCAGGAATCGAACTCGCGATCTGTGCCGCTCGGAGGCCCATTATTTAGCAAATACATCAGTCCTACCACGGAGGACGCTGTCCTGCCTGTCAATATGTAAATATTTTAGAGCACCACCTGTAGTATTGTAGAGGAACAGCAACACTTTATCACCTTAAATGAACCTTTCTTTCAGCGTCTCCTATCAAAGGGACGCCACAGCAGACCGTCCGGTCCACACACAACTTGACTTAGAGATTAAAAAGTTGATCTTGGTGATGTGTAAATTGGCCAACAAAATAACTACGTTTAAGGACGTAACCGAATCATTTTATTCTCTTATCTTTATTTATTACTCTTATAAACCTGAACCTTTTTGCACCACATATTGTCTAATAATAATAAAAACATTTACAAAATGACAATATGGATTTATCTTCTCTTTGCTTTATTGGATTATTTTTTACTTGCTTTTTTTAAATGTGCATGTTTTGTTGTTTATGGTGTTTATTTCGGTGTTCTGCTGTATTTGCATGTTTGCTCAGAAACAGTTTCCTGTAAATCTCTTGTTAAACAGCTGAAGGCTGAGTTTGATTCCACTTTGATCAATATTTCACTTTTTAGACGAGACAGCCCACTGTAATCAAATCTCTGATATCAGCTTCATCGTACTGAAAATATAACATTTACTTCAATAACCTGATTTATCACCTATAAGATGTTAATTATATAAATGAACGAGGCTTCATCCTGTCTGTCTGGGATCAGTACATCGGTACACTATTACACGTTTCACAGCCAACGCTCAGCATCCGGCTCTGACGTGCGCGCGTGTGTGTGTGTGTGTGTGTGTGTGTGTGTGTGTGTGTGTGTGTGTGTGTGTGTGTGTGTGTGTGTGTGTGAGAATACTGTGCTTAGGTGTGAGAGGCGGGAGGCTGCGTGTTAGGGAGGGGTGAAAACAAAGCGTGTGTATGAATGAGAGGAAACTCTGATGTCATGCACTGATTAACTCATTAACAGACGAACTGATGGAGCTGCTGAGAAAAGAAACAAGAGAATTAGAAATGTATGTATAACATAGAGCTCACTGTACACTTTATTATAACTATGTTGAAGTGCATTATGGGTAAAACATCAGTGACTCAAACACAAAGGCCCACACATCTCTGAGACTGACAGATACACAGGTGCTCAGTAATCTTGCTCTTCTACACTGAATCAGTGCAAGTGAGTCAATTTAATTTCGAGTCGACTCTCGATTCACAAACCCTGGACTCGGATAAGTGACAGTTATTTTACTCTTTACGTCTCTGTATATTGTGTGTCAGTGAGCAATATTTTAAATGGCTTATACTCCAATAAGAACACTATTTAACACAAACACACACACACACACACACACACACACACACACACACACACACACACCTCCAGGAAACTGACTGAAAGTGAATAAATGTTTTATCACGTCCACTCTCGTCCTCCTACTATCCACCTGCATTTTCCTTTTTTCCCAAACGCAGCATCCTCTCTCTCTCTCTCTCTCTCTCTCGCTGTGTCTCTCTGTGTGTGTGTGTCTCTCTCTCTCTCTCTCTCTCTCGCTGTGTCTCTCTGTGTGTGTGTGTCTCTCTCTCTCTCTCTCTCTCTCGCTGTGTCTCTCTGTGTGTGTGTGTCTCTCTCTCTCTCTCTCTCTCTCGCTGTGTCTCTCTGTGTGTGTGTGTCTCTCTCTCTCTCTCTCTCCATGTCTCTCTCTCTCTCTTTCTTTCTCTCTCTCTCCATTCCTCCCTCACACATTCTCCTACCGTTGCCAGGACAACCAGAAAGGCCTGTCCCACCTCGGCTCACCTCACCCTCACACACACACCCACACGAACGGTGAAGAGAAACCGTCACAGCTCAATCCCACTCAGCACAAATCACACACTAGCACACAGCATGCCCACACACACACACACACACACACACACACACACACACACTCACACACATTCAGACTGCTTTATGCACATATGAAGATACTCTTTCATACACACACACACACACACACACACACACACACCTGACCTGCTGCCTGAGTGAGAGTGAGAGAGTGTGAGCGAGTGTGTGTGTGTGTGAGAGAGTGAGAGGAGACCTGGAGTTAGAAGAAAGAAGGAAATCGATGCGCGGTCACATGCTGTATCGCACCGAGACACAGGCGAGGAATAAACGACTCCGTGTCGGCTGTTACAGAAAAATACTCAGTAATGATCCACCGTTACACCAGTGTGTGAGTGTGTGAGTGTGTGAGTGTGTGAGCTGAAATGTTTTCATTCTCTTCCTGTAATAACTGAAATCGTGTTTTTGTTGAAGAGCGACACATCTGTACTTTCTGTCCGTTACATTCAGTGTTGTGAGAAACAGGAAGTTTTACAAAGCGGTGAGTTTAAGTTCCTCCAGCAGGAGTGTTTTCATCTCGTCCACTGTGTACCAGGTGGAGGACAAAGTCCCGGTCCTGATTATATACTGTATATAGAGAAATATTTCATGTTATACATATAATACAGAAAATGTGTGCGGCCAAACAAGCTCCTGCTGGAGGTTATGAAGGTTATGTAACAGTGAGGTGACCGATCTCGCTTCCCTAAAAACGACGAGTTACTTCAGAGACGATTTTATACTGTATGAGCCCCAAAAATGGCTTTCCAGTGTTAAACTGTCTCACTTCAAACAATAATCATTTAAAATGCAAATTATTCATATTTCTTGAAATATTGTATTGAAGTAAAATTGGTGTAAGCTTCTAGTAGCATACAGTATGTAAAAATTGTGACTTAAATTGTTTTTTTGTAAAAGCTTCAAAGCAAAAAACATCTGTAGTGTCCGTAACCATGTCGCAATATCTTAACAGATTTTTAGAATAATACACTTTTTCAGATTTATGACTTTTCATGTGAAATCTAAATTGACCAAGTTTCATCTGAATGACAAAATTATTTAAAGATTTGAATTTTAAAAAGTTACGGACACTACAGACGTTAAAGGGCATTTAGCAAATTGTATTTATTATTTATTTCAACATAAGAAACATTAAGTATTATAGAAAACTGGTGAAATATGATCCTATCTGAAACTTTTCACCTACTGTAGGTGTTGAGATATTTTTCAACACCAATACCATGTTTGGACTGTGAGTCTTTCCATGTCCCTCCCAAAGCGAATCGCAGCGTCCTCAGCTCTGCCACATCCAGCTCTACTTTCTGTCGCCAAACTCTACATCTGCTACTGCAAAGGGTATAAACTGTTTAACACGTCCTGGTGAAATCAACGAACAAAGAGTGGAAGTTGTACAGATGTTCATCTGGAGACGAACCAGGAAGTGTTAAAGGAGAGAGAGAGACATGGAGAGACATGAGAGCGTGGGAGCGTGGGAGCGTGGGAGCATTAGCACGTTAATATCAGATCCAAAAGGAGACAGGAAGGTACTAGCATGGAAGATTTAACACATTAAGATCGGATCCAAAAGGAAGAGAGTAGAATTAAATTACTTCATATAAAAAACCTCTAGCAAATGCGGTGTAGTAAGGACTGCATGGGTAATTAGCATAAGCTCGTAGCGAAGGTGATCACACTGTAATCATAAGTGCAACTTTTCATAGCTAACACGTAGCCGATTTGTAGACTCAAGGCACAGTTGAGCTCTGGTGCTCTGGTCCTGCTCCTATCAGTGGTGCTTGAGATGCTTCTACAGTTCAACTGGAGTCCACCAGTCCCTAATTTAGAATTAGGAAATGGACACAACTGTCTGTATTATTCTATATGATGGCGCGAGTCAGTGTAAAAACGAAGCCATGAGCCGGAGAGAATTATCTGTTGACTCGTGAAACTGGATTGTGTGAAGACGCAGACGCGGGAAGGACACGAGAAAACATTCTGCAGTTTTGAAAGCACCCAAAAGCATGACAGTTCTACACACACATATACAGTATAACAACCATCAGTCGTCCCAGAACTGGACACCCAAACAAACTGAGTAATCAGAAGTGAAGATCCTTGGTCCGGGGGCCAGGAACCCAAAGGTCACTGTAAAAAGACAGAGAAGGAACCAGGAATCCAAGGGTCACTGTAAAGGGAGAGAGAGGGAACCAGGAACCCAAAGGTCACCATAAAGGGACAGAGAGGGAACCAGGAACCCAAGGGTCACTGTAAAGGGACAGA
>QMIH01001639.1:103303-122739 GCA_003987875.1 Clarias batrachus | reverse complement strand
ACACACACACACAGACTCATACACATAAAGACACACACACACACACACATGCACACACAGACACACAGGCACACACACACACACACACACACACACACATCTGTCTTAACCTCTACACTCCGTCTTTACTCTCACTGTGTTTAAAGCTCATAAATATACGCACCTCCTCCTACACAATGATGTTGTTTGTGTGTAAAATGTCCGTAGTCGTGGTTACTAAACGAGAACATTACTGACTTCATAAAACCTCAACTTTACTACCGAATGATTTCGAAATATTTTTTCACTGGAACTGTCATAAAGCTATTTTATTTCCTACCATGATCCGCGGTGACGCTCCGCTGGCGGTAAACCGTCCTACTGCTGCGCGACGTCCACGAGCATGATGTATTCAGCATCGTCCTGTAATATTTTGCTTAATAACAGACTCATACTCACGACACACATTGACATTCTCCGTTGTTTAAACACCGTCTGAATGTTGGGTGAGGGCGAACACACGGCCTCCTGGAAGGTATTAAACCCCGACAGGGTGCCATTAATTAACGCCAGTACCCACTTCACTGCACACACACACCCGAGGGAGCCAGTGTTGTCCACCAGAGTGTCAGAGACTGTTAACTTTTCTTTTCTTTTCAAAACTGCTGCTTTCGAAAAATAAATATTTATTGAAAAATGATTACAAAACTCTAACAAAAAAAAAAAAGAGATTTTTTAGCTATTTGCAAGATGTCTGGAAAAAAATGCCGACTGCCTTGTTTTATAAAGAGACCAATTTGCATGCTGATGTATGGTTTAGTTTTGTAAAAGCTACCTTCTGAGACAAATACGGATATAAAAGTCTTCTAGTTTTTGGAAGCAGTATACGGTTGCTTTTTATTTTTATTTATAAATTTATTTGTGGATTTTTTTTCTCTTGATCCCTGATGAAAATATCGAACCCACTCCAGCACCGCAGTGACGTCTTTCCAAAAAAGAAAAAGAAAAAGAAACATCATGTTTCAGCAGGACTCAAACACCTGAGACGAACTCCTGATCCAACCAAAAGGGAACAAACACTCGAAGAGATGCGACCACTTTATTTATTTCTTTTCTTCTGTCCAGCTAACTGAACTTAAAGACTCTGAGCTGTGTGTGTGTGTGTGTGTGTGTTTTTATAGCATGTGTGTGTATGGGGCCTGTATCTCCCGCCTGAGTCACTGATCACTCACAGTCTGTGCGCTCTCTCTCTCTCTCTCTATTTTCCTCTCTTCTCCCACCACATTGATTTTGAAACAAAAAAAAGACAAAAAGGAAAAAAGAGCAATCAAATCGAAGAGGAAACACTAAACAGGTAGGAGGTGAGACCTGCAGAGATCCAGCGCTGGGTTTAACACACCCTCGTCCCCGAGCCGCAGGAGCGGAAGGGACTCGAGCAATTACACGTCCTGAAGTATTATTTGGCAAGTTTATGCTTCAATTAACTTTTATTGAAATTGATTACAGTTTAAACAAAGTTTAACTTATTTACTCCTTATAGATCTCTTTCCCAAAATATAAACCATGCACATTTAATTAGCATTTATTCACAATTTATTTTCATCCAGTTTAATGGATCAAAATGAGAAATAAACTATACTGCCAATTAATCATTTATTCGATTTTAGTTCAGTTAAAATGTTTACTTTTTAATGCTTGAGTACATTTTTAAATGTTTACAAACATTTTCTATTAGTCACTTTCATCTTTTCCCATCAAATAAACATCGTCATTTAGCCGCTTACAGCTTCCCGCCGAACGATCGTGAATTCTCAGTGGGAAATTACAACGGTTGAGTCGACTGTGATAAGTATTTTAGACAATGAAGGAGAAAGGACGGGGAAGAAAGTATTTAATGAAAGAGGATTTAAGGGAGATCCCAAGAAAACAAGAAGAATAAAACAGACCTGTTAGAAAAAAAGCTCTTTCCACTGTTCAAGTGTTTCAGTGGTGACGTGTGGACGGGAAAAGCGGCGTATTCACACGAGGCGTATTTCTGGTGTTTGATGTTAAATCATGATGTTAAAGGGAGAGATTTCTCTGATTGGCCAACATGGCCCTATGGTTAAGGTTATATCGCCACCTGCTGGTTTGGCATGCTTAAATGAGTGTGTTTTTCTTTGGAGACAAAGTTTTTTAAGGATGAAGGAGAAAAGAAAATCCCTTTTTATGCAGACCCGCGTACATGTGAACTAGGCCTAAAATCCCCACCTCCTGGGAAGGCTACAAATATGGTATTGCTGAAAAAAGCTTTCTTTAAATAGTATTTGCCAATTAATTTCCTGAGTGATGACATAAGTAGAATGTTAAATTATTTACTTTAATCATAGATCTAGTTTCAGATTTTTATCTTCAGCTTGTTAGAGAATTCGGTTGTGTGTGTGTGTGTACGGCATCGCGACGACTAATAACATGCGGCAATCGCACAGGCAATTTCTTTTACAAAGCAGAAGATTGTTAAAGGTTCACAACCTCATTTAAGTTATGATACTGAAGTTATGGTAATTACAGATCCATATTTGTTTACCTATATTAAATAATTTTTATTTTATTACATGCCGTTGAATGTTTTAATAATTAACAGCCATTGTATAGACTTTGATAGTGAAGTATCTGTACTAGCTAGCTAACTATGAAGCTAACTAGTTAAAGAGTAAATTATTTATTGTATAAGCTATTAGCTAGCTAGCTAGTTTTTCACATTTACCTCTCGCCACCCTCAGACACCCCTCGCCCGCTGCACTGCTGGATAGATTATTTTAAATAAATCAAGATATTAAACACAACTAGCTTTATCAAACTGCCATATTTCTAACATTTTTTCTTTTTCGCTAATGAATATGACGACAACAATGAATGTGACCATGTGAATGATTTCATGCGCGTTAGCATGCTAGCTGCTTAGCAATCTGATCAAATATACAATTAAGATACAGATTGTTTCGAATATGTTTATTAAATTTTATTAAAGTCCTTTTTTTTAAACGTTTATACACACCTCCAAATCTGAACAGGAAGTTGATGAGAGTGTGTTAAAAGCAGCACTGGATGCAGGTTACTGGTCACATGGTCTGTATAAATGGTACAGTTGGATGGCCTTTAGGCCTCGTGTACACACTCCATATGCTGGGTTTGATACATGTGTGTGTGCGCGTGTGTGTGGGAGATGTTTGGAGATGAAAACGAAGCATGCGGTGGCTGAAATCTCCTCTGTAACCTCCATCCTGCCCGGACGGACGCAACACGACCCTGCGGTCGGCCATCGCATGCCCGAGCATGCCCACTTCTTTTACTCTCTTTTTCTCTTATTCCGTTCTGAACTTTTGTTTTCCTGAGGGTTTGTTCGTTTTTTGAGTTATGTGGAGAACATAATGAAAGTGTTTGAAAGTAAACTCTTGTTTTTGTGGTCATTAAAAAAACAAAAACATTAGAATATTTTATCACTGCCATCTTGTAATAAACGTCGATGAAATGATATCGAACATCTACATAACGTACTATAATCTCGCCAGAGTCACTACAGCCAAGGGGAAAATGTACAGCAATTATTATTATTAATAGTAGTAGTAGTTTATTTAGTTATTTTTCTGTTTTGCTGTTAGTTTACAAGGCGCATGTTCCTTTCTAGAAACTATAAAATGTTTTTTCTTAACCCAACAAAATTAAACACTAAAACAATACACTAAAATAAATTTTAATTACTATAATTAAACTGAGCCTAGTACAATTTCTTCAAAACCGATGACAGGTCTTTGCCCTAAACAGAAATGTAAACAATTAAAATCCAAAACAGTGAAACAGGATTTTTCTTTATCTAGAAACTGACAGGATGCAAAATTTTATTCATTATAATTAACTAATTCAATAAATAAATTAAATAAGATTGTGTACATTAAATAGCACATTAAACACATTTTTTATATAAATTATTCTTATTAGTAGTAGTAGTCCTTATATTTTTGGTATTGATAGTTATGTAACTATCTTTACTCCCTCTCTGATCATTTCAATTTAATAAAATAGCTTTTTTTTTTCATTACCTGCCATTATTAAGAAATGTATAATTATTAAAATTGTCATTTTAATCTTTTTAAATGAAAAAAAAAAGGAACAGTGAATTTAAACAGAACCTAAGCTAAGCTAAAATTCTAATTAAGGAATTTAAAATACAAGATAGATATTATAAACCTAAAATAATTTCAGACAAGTCTAGAGAACTTCTACAGGTCCATTACGATCCCGCCTACAAACCATCTGGCCACACCGACTTTATTCCCCAACAATCATATATTTTTACATGCACTCTGTGTGTGTGTGTGTGTGTGTGTGTGTGTGTGTGTGTGTGTGTGTGTGTGTGTGGGTCCAACAGTATTACTTATGCTAATATTAACTCGACTACATCAATCTCTCAATCACACACACACACACACACGCACACACACACACGCGCACACACATTCATCCAGAAACGTAAAGAAAAACACAAATCCCCCTACCCCCTGTTGAGAAACTTAAGATGGTATATCATATATGGCAATTTTTTAATTCAAGGTTTTGCTGCATTCTTGAAAGAAACACAAAGCTGTAAAATCTTAGTGGAAAATATTATTATTATTTGAGAAATAAACTAATCTTACATCATACATCATACATTCTGATAGCCAATCATATTACAGTATGCAAATGACGGCTGCAGTGTACTGAGAAAACGTTCTACCTTGATGGTGTCCAAGCACTAGAGAAACACTGGGATAAGTGCACCAGTGTATCAGGAGGTTTTTATATAGAGACATAAAGACAATCAGTGTTACTGTGTGGGTTTCATTGTTTAAAAATCCCTCTGTTTTTCCTTGTTTAAATGTAGTAATGTTTCTGAAGTCAGTGTGTGCATGAGTGAGAGAGAGAGAGTGTGTGTGTCTGTGTGTGTGTGTCTTTCTCTTTCAGCAGGGAAACAAGGAAAATTTCAGCAGAGATTACTGCAACAGAACAGCCGCACCGAGTTCCGCCGTGTCCCCAAAGCAGGAGAGGATTATGGCTTGTTATTCTGAATCTCAGGTGGAATTTATGTGTGTGTGGTGATGCTTTCGCAGCTGACCAAACTAATAAATTTAAAATAATTTAAAATAATTTAAAATATATTTTATAATTTAAAATATTCAAAATAATTTAAGTGATGTCACTTTACATCACAGCCGGTAAAATCATTATCAGTCTAATAACACGTTTGAGAAGGTGAGAGACTGCAAAAACCACAATACTTTGTAAAAAACAACAACAACTAATAATAATAATTAGTTTGTTTTTTTAGTATTATAAAATACAGTGGAACCTTGGATTATGAGCATAATTCATTCAGGACGCTGGCTCATATTCCAAAACACTCATAAACCAAATCAGATCTTCCCAAATGAAATAATGAAAACTCAAATAATTCGTTCCACAGACCCCCCCCCCAAAAAAAAAAAAAATTAATACAATACATAAAGTAAAAATAAAACAAATTAACCTGCACTTTACCTTTAAAAAAAGTACAAATAAATCCCGACAGATAAGTGTTTGTTTGTGCGCGCAGGCGCCGTGTATTTGTGTGTGTGTGTGTGTGTGTGTGTGTGTGTGTGTGTGTGTGTGAGCACGTGTGTAGATTTATCCCCTTCCCTCGCCTTGTCTTACACAGTAAAACTCCTTCTCCCTCCCCCCACCTTGCTTTTTAAGTTTCACAACAAACACACACACAACGAAAACACTGTTTTAACAGGAAAAAAAGAAATCTCTCTAATGACACTCGCGTGAGCGCAGACTAATGGAATCACTGCTGTAAAGTAAAACAAACAAACAAATGAACCAGCAACTTACCTTTGAAAAGAATCGCGAGTTTCTGTGTAGAGCAGAGTGTGTGTGTCTGTGTGAATCTGGGGAGGGGGGGTGTAAAGGCAAGAGAGTGTGTGTGTGTGTGTGTGTGTGTCGGTGTCAAAAAACACGGCACTCATACACCAAGACATGCTCGTTTGTCAAGTCAAAATTTAATACAAATCTTTGCTCGTCTTGCGGAACACTAGTAAACCGAGTTACTCGCAATCCGAGGGTCCACTGTAGCTTTATAAAATCTTGGGCAATCTTAACATTAGCATTAGCATTGTACTTCATTAGCAGGTTTTATTAATTAGCATAGAGTGTTCAAATTTACACACTCAAGTTCAAAGAAGAAGTATATTATCATTTACATCACATCCTGTTTTCTTCTACGTTTTGATATTCAGACTTCTGGAGGCGGGGCCTGAGAGGTGGCTTGAACCCAATCAGGTGTAAATTTCATTATCAAAAATGGCCAACGTTATGATGTTCCAGTGTTTAGCTACGCAGTTGCAGTTTAAGTTAATATTTAGCCAGAGGGCCACGCCTCCTTCACTGGGACTGATAGACGCAGAGGCCCCGCCTCTTTTACTTTGACGGATGGTTTTTAGTTTTTATAACAAATTCCTAATTGTTATTTTTTAAAACTTTATTCCAGACTTCTTGTACCTTATATTCCTGCTGGTGAACAATTAAATTGATATTAAGTGCCATAAAATTTCAACAGGGGTAAATACTTATGCCACATACATGACTTATGCACATTTTTTATACTGATTTATTTTTTATTTTTTGCAACTTCACTAATAATGGCGGAAAAATATTAACTGAATTTTTTTTTTAAATAATAAATAAAAAACATCTGAAAATACTGCAGGGTTTAAATTCTACTTAAAACACACACACACACACACACACACACACAGACTTCCTCTGATGACTCCCATTCATTTGCCATAGCACATCAGAGCTACAAAAATATAAAACAAGTCTTTTGTTATGTTATAAACGTCTCAGACGTGCAGACGATTCGGCTCGGCCCGTTTGCATCGTAGTAAACCCGTCCATCTCTCAGTACCGCATTCATTATTCATCAGGACTTCTCTGTCCCTCATTCTGCTCAGCCGGATGAAAAATTAGGTCAGGCCTTTCAGTTTGCAGATTCTGTGATTTCTAGTAGATATTCTGCAGCTCTACTGCTGCTGTACTCGACCTTAATCTGATCTCCATGTCCCCGCTCACATCCACGTCCAGGCTCTGTAGGATTAGACGTTTTTATTGTATATAAAAAAATTAATAAATCCAAACTGGACAGTTGAAGGTAAAAACCAATCGCCTTGTCGTTCCTCTTCTTCACCTGTGCAGGTTGGGTGAGTTTCATTCTTGTTCCTGGACGACAAATGAGGAACCTGATTTTGTTCTGTTCCCTCTCATTCACCCAATTACCTGTATAGCAGCAGCTAGCATAGCACCACGGTTTAATGCTAGCATGTTTATGACGGTAATGTCTATATTAGATATTAACTGAGAAAGATGTTGTAGATTAAGACATTTGAGTCTGGGAGCGGACAACAATAATTAAATTAGCTGAAGTAGCTTGTCCTAAAGCCACCGTACCAGATTTGGCTAGAAAGCTAAAGTCAGCTAAAACCTTAGGATTTGAAACCTCACACTTTGTAGGAGTCGAAAATGTCGGAATGTATCTGAAATCTTCTGCGGTAACATCAGCAGCTAGCAAACTGTCCAATTAGTAGTTTGCTACTTTCCATCCATGTCCATATTTATGCAAACGATTCATTATCAAACTGTTCTCTTTAACTATTGAATTTTATTCTCAGCTGTTACGTCCTGGTCTAGGGTCGTCCTGGTCAGGGACGTAACATCAGCATTATCATGTAACAATTAGATTTTTTTTTTCAGATATTTATTCACTAGAAGTTTAACCTTTGTGTATTTGAAGACATTGTAACAGCATAAAATTTGTGTTGAAGCCACTATATTATTTGTCGCTAGCTAGATTTAGCGACGTCAGAAAGAGCCAGCAAGAGACAAAACTTGAGAAATGATTTGAAATGATTCTTCTCTGAAATTATACCTTATAGTTATCAAAATGTACTTTTAATGACACACACTCATGTATCTAAGCTGTTTTAATCCTATTAGCTTGTCCTCATTTAACTGATGAAGTCCACTGTCTCTCAGTTTTGTTTATTAAAGTTACCATGCAGTCCAAAAAATGTTATCTGGTATTAACAATGAGCATAACGGCAAACTATACTAGCTAGTAATATTTGTTTATTTTTTAGATTCATGTTAAACCCCTGGTGCATTTGACAAACTAAAGATTTTACACAAACTTTTACCTTTCCACACAAAATCATGAAGCACATGAAGTAAAAGATTTTATTGAGCAGAACTCCTCACAGATGTCAAAGGAAATAGAAAATGCTGCTTTTGAAAAATCAGACATACATGTATAACTGTACACACACACTTTCAGTCTATCATGAAGGGATACTTCAGCATGCACGCAGACAGTAAAAGGTCCAAACATGCGCGCGCACACACACACACACACACACAGATTTTGGCATTCTCTCCCTCTCCCACATCTACACACATCTATTATAAACATCCTCCGCTATGCCTGATCTTCGAAGAACACCTTGGCCATAGCGAGCCCCACTTTGTTGACCTTCTTGTCCTTGGCGTCAGGGCCCATGTTGGTGCGAGCCAGTCGCTGCCAGTACGCCTCGGTCCGGCTCTGATA
The DNA here is from genome assembly GCA_003987875.1 of Clarias batrachus. NCBI lineage: Eukaryota > Metazoa > Chordata > Actinopteri > Siluriformes > Clariidae > Clarias > Clarias batrachus. Next base: position 114,101 of record QMIH01001639.1, on the reverse strand, counting down.
CTCGGTCACATTTTCGCCGGGATTTACCGGTGGATGTTCGTCCTCTGCAACACACAAGTGTGGACGTAGGAGAGTTAAGGATCGCGATTCCCTTTGAGTGTTAAACTGCATTTTGAGCGCTCTCCAGTGGTTATTTAACACATCACTATAATTTAATTACATTTGTTTGTAACATGTAAAAGGCAAGTTAAACCAAAACCCTAAAAGTGTGAAATGAAAAACTAGGACATAATGTAGAATGTAACATTTTTAATTGCTAAATTCCAATGTACTTCTCCCACTGTTCTAAATAAATCTTTCTATTACTAACAGCAAAATAAAGAAAAGAAAAGAGAAAAAAGGGTTTTTAATGATCTCACACTTGTTAAACCTTTTTGGATTAAGTAAGTAAGCTTGATGATAATGTTAATATTAAAAAATTACTGTCATTCAATTTAACTATAAATGATTAAAATGTGTGACGTGTCATTCATTAATAATTTAAACACTAATATTAGCAAATCATTGTGGTGTAAGTGGTACACGATGGATCACTTCTTGGTTTAGCGCCTCTAGAAGAAGCTAGAATAAAACGTACAGTGGCAAAAAAAAAAATTTGAAAAAAAGTATTTGAACCTTTTGAAATCTCACGGTTTGCTGCATTAACTTGTCATGTGATCTGATCTTCATCCAAGTCAAGAGTTTTGACAAATGTTCCTAAATTAACACTTATTGAACACATTAAGTCAATATCCAGGGTAGTGTAAGGTCAAGGTAGTGGAAAAAGTAAGTGAACCCTTGGAATTAACTTGTTGACCCCGCCCCCTTGGCACTGATGACCTCCACCAGGCACTTCCTGTAGCTGTGGACCTGCAGACCTGCACATCATCTGGGAGGAATTTTATCACTTTCTTCCCGGCAGATCTGCTTTGGCTCGGTCTGGACATTCTCTGGACGTCTCCTGTGTTTGATTCTCTTCAAGTCGTTCCACAGCATCTCGTTGGGTTGAGGTCTGGGCTCCGACTCGGCCGTTCTGTTGTTGACTTGCTCTGGTGTTTTGGGTCACTGTCCAGTTTTTTAGTAAGCAGCAGCCTCCTTCGTGGTGTCCCGCCATGGACGCCTTACTTGTTTTACGTACTGTAGACTCATGAACACAGATGTTAGTCAGGTCTAATGAAGCCTTCAGATCTTTGGCTGTCACTCAGGGTCGTGTCTTTACCTCGCTGATGAGTCTTCGTTGTGCTCTTCGGGTCACACTGACTGATCACCCACTTCTTACTGTAGACTGGTGACTTTATAAAGTCTTTATAATCGCCTTGTAACCCTTTCCAGCTTCATGTAACTCAACAATTCTCGTTCGCAGATCCTCTGAAAGCTCTTTTTGATGAGGCGTGGCTCACATTAGCGTAGCAGTCTTGTGTGGAACTCAAAAAGTATGAGTGTTTTTTACCTTGAGGGGTTTTTATCAGTCACACTAACGCTAGTCCACACCTCCAAACTCGTTTTCTCTACAAGACTTCACGTACACTAACGCCCGACTCCAATGAGCTTTTCTGAGGTCATTAACTCAAGGATTCACACACACTTCCACCAGCACTATGAGGTTTTATGGTGGTTCTCATTAAAGACATGAAGGATTTTTGTGTGTTATTATTTCAGACACATTATATATTCTATTCTATTCCAACTTTAACACAAAGCATTTCACTCATTTCTTTATGCATTAATTCACAAGCGAATTCGCATCACAAGAGTGGGAAAATCCATGTCGAGCGCGTGTTTACGAGAGGATCATTATCGCCCCCTGCTGGAAGGAGAATCTCTGGATCGTATATTTAGTAAATTTGTGTGTGCTGTTTAAATTAAAATTGCAGTTTGTTTATGTTTGAACTCCAGGTATAAATAATGGCACCCGTCATTCATTCAGGTCAGAGGTAACTGAACTATGGTCCGGAAACCACCAAGTTACCACTGTTTGGCCCTTGAACGAGGCCCTTAATCCTCATCTGCTCAGATATATAATGAGATGAAAATGTAGGTTGCTCTGGATAAGGACGTCTGCTTATGACCTGTAGTGTTTATTTCTCGTTTCTGTTTAATTAATATGAGCACAACATACTTTATGTTATTAAATATTTTTCTGGTGTAATGGATGCTGAGGTTTAACGTTGACTAACGAGCCAAGAAATTTTGCAAAGAACAGAACATCCTGCCATTTTGTATTTTTGTCATCCTCCAGATTTTTGCATCTTACCACCTTCATCATCACTCTCCTCTTCCTCCTCAGAGGACTCTTTATCCTCGTCCTCATCCTCTCCTGCTTTACCCTCCTCTTCCTCACCGTCATCTTCTGACTCCGACTCTTCTAACCACTCTTGAGTTTCTGTAATGACAGCAAGAAATCACCTGAGCACGTGTGTGTAAGTAAACGTTCAACACAATAAACAAGTTTCATAAACACTGCATAAAATCTTTAAATACTAAATGCTAAAATCTATTCTCTTTACATTAATGAATACGAGTCATTATGGTAGATATAATCCCTAAACACATGGCACCACTTACACAGCGCACAGGACTGGTAGGAGAAGCACATGAACGGCTACAATATGAGTATTGTTTACTATTTAATAAGAAATGGTCGTTCATTTTCACTTTTCATGATTTCTGTTGCTAAAAGTTTACGTCCCCTTTTGCTCAGTCTTGGGGCAACATAAATAAATAGATACTATATTTTTTTGTAAAATGTGTGTTTTTCTCTTACTAATGTGAAATCACTGATTGTGAACAAAAGATGAAATATTCCACCAAATCAATAAAAATCCATTTAAATGTAGGACTAAGCGATATAATCACGCAATATCAATATCATGAGAAATGACATTATGGTATATTTCGTGTTCCTTTTTCCTTTTCAAACCTCTACGTAAACCTCAGTAAGAACTGCGGAGGACGTACTGGGATCCATCTCCACCAGCACCTCCCACTGCTCCATCTTGTGCAGGTCGAGGCAGTAGAGGTCGTTCAGGGTGAACTGACGATCTCCCACCTCGAACATGCCTCCGTATAAATACAGCTTCCCGTGTTTTACCGCCGCCATGGCGCTCGACCTCGGGCACGGCTCTACGGACGGCGCGGCCGCGCCTCCTTCCTCCTGCTCTTCCTCCTCGTCGTCCTCTTCTTCCTCGCTCTCCTGAGCCGTAGGTATTCCCTGCTTTATGGTCATCACCGTTCCGTCCTCAGTCACGATCTCCTTCACAATTTCCGTCGGCTGTTCCGCCGCGTCACCGCTCCCCTGCTGCGCCTCGTTCTCCCGTCCTCCGTCCTCTCCTGCTTTCTTCCCCCGCCGGCGCTTTTTCTTCTCCGACTTGGTTCCCTTGTTCACACAAATAGGGAAGTGATGTCAAATATTAAAAGTTCTTTTTTTTTAAATGAATTAAAGGTGCGAGCACTGGGATGTTTTGGACCTTGAGCTGTCCCGGGAACCAGCGGTTCTTGTTGATGTCGTACAGGTAAAGGTCGTTAAAGAACTCTCCCTCCAGAGTCTCCTCGTCCTCCTCGTCACACACTCCCCCGAAGAGGATGGCTCGTCCTCCCGGTCCCACGGCCAGAGAGAAACCCGAGCGAGGCGGAGGCTTCACACCCGACGGGTTCACGCGACCCCACGACCACTTCTCTACACACAAGCACAAGGGTGCCATTACTTAGACCTGCACTTCTACAAACACCACCTCACTGTTCATATTCATAATCATATGAATTAAACATCAACTATAACTTATGTTTTCATTACTGTCGCGGTCTGTTTTCACTGGACATCAATAACGCTGCAGTAATAATGATATTAATCAGTCTCTCAGTCTACTATACCTTTAATAATTATATTTTAATTATAACTGTTAGGTCTATTACATTATTTATAACATTCACAGATTACCATTAGCATAATTCTGACTCGTGTATTTATATATAAATGCTATAAACACTTATGAGTGTAAGTTACTGTTACGGTGTTATAACATTTCATGCAACTTGTTACTGTTATTTTGATTTGATTAGATTTTTATGCCCGTTTTATAAAACACTGCTTTGGGCAGTTAAACGTCTTGAACATTTCCTCATGAAGATCTGGATTATGAGCCAATTCTGCTCTTATTTAACCTGGATTATAATGTTACCTTGCTCTTCTTTGCCCTCTTTCTTCAGCAGAAACATGTCTGAATGGATGATTCCTTTATCCACATCCTTCTTGGCTCTCTGATGAGAAAGTGAAATGTTCAGCTTTAGCATTATATCACTTTCCGTTTGATTCTTTTCCTGTACAACATTCGAGGGTGTTAAGCTGTTTACACGTTTACGTCTTCAGAAGCTTCATCTCTCCGTTTAATGAGAAAACCTTTTCTTACATAATAAAAACCGAATCATGAACTCGGACGTACAGATTTGGAGTAGCCTCCGTAGATGATGACCCCGGTGGCGTCGGGCGTCGCAGTCATCTGGCAGGCGGAGCGTGGCGAGGGGGCGGAGCCAGACGGCGTCAGTCGGGACCAGGTGAAGGTGTCCAGGTTAAATGAGTGAACGTCATTATGGTAGATATAATCCCTGAACACATGGCACCACTTACACAGCGCACAGGACTGGTAGGAGAAGCACATGAACGGCTACAACATGCAGTTATTAGTTTTCATTCATGTTTTTAGTTTGTAAAAATCAAATAAAATAAAAAAATCATCAAGTATACATTTTTTACATTCTTATTTCAGCCACAATCCCAACTCCCAGGAGCGCCCTGTGCACCTGCCAACAACAAACTGTTCACTGACTCTGATTCCTGTTTTGGATTTTGTTTCCTCATTTAAAAAACAAAGACACTTAATCACCAAGTGCAACATGAAAGTGTTTATTGTTACTCTAAAATGATGATGATGGTGCGCCTCGGTGCGACGCCCTTAAATGCTGCATTAAAGTCAGATTTATAACGAAACACAAAGACTTAAATTATAGAATTATATTACTATAACTGGATAATTAAATTGTTATAACACGAAAATTATAACATACAGACTAAGCACTTAAATATATTAATTTATTATAACTATCATGTAAACAGTCGATGCTACATGTTTTACTGAAAAAGAAGAAAAGAAAACGTGTGTTGTACCTCGCACTTTCGTGGAATCCTCCAAAAACCAGCAGCTGTCTTTTACACAGCACCATGCGATGCCCGCTTCTGCCAGAGGGGGCGCCAGGGACCCTAAACATCACAGCAACAGGAAGACACACAGACAGACAGAGGAGTATTCATGGCGACGCGATGCGGCAAATTCTGCTTCACAGCCGTGCTGTCTTTAAACCTGGTGAAATAATAAATCACCAGGAGGGGGCGCTGTCTCCTATACTAAACATACAGGAATGTTTATGAGCTAATGATGATAGCCACATGTGGCCTTGATGATGATGTTGTGCATGTGTGCGTGTATGTGTGTGTGTGTTATTTGTTCTTACTTGATCTGTTCCCAGGTGTGTGTGTTGAGGTGAAGAACCCACAGGTCTTTGTAGTGATAGAACTGTTCTCCATTAGGGGACGCAAACTCCCCTCCAAACACCCACACCTGCCCCCCTGCCTGGGGCACCACCACCGCCTACACACACACACACACACACACACACACACACACAACTGCTCTACATGGCCGACACTGGAGACTCCTTCCCTACATGCTTACACACCAGTGAGTGACGTTACCTGGTGAGCGCAGCGACGTGGAGGAGGGTTCGGGATGTCGGATTTTACCCACGAGTTCTTCCTGATGTTGTAGAAGAAGAGGTCGTTGTACAGGTAGGTCTTAAAAATAATGAAAAAAAAAAGATTAATCCTTAAATAAAATGAAATACCACGATGAGCACACTGACGATTGAGGAAGTGGACCTTGTCTTTCCTGCGTCTCACCTTTTTGCCATTGAAGAATTCTCCACCGAACAGAATCAGCTCGTCCTTCTCGGGATGTGCGCTCAGAGAGGCGTTCAGCCTGCAGAGACAGAGAGACGTCACATGATCATCCACAGTCACATGATCCTATACACAGAGGAAGAAGGGTTTATAATAGGTACCTGGGAGACGGAGGGGGACACGTGCTCTCCACAACCTGCGTTTTCTTCGCATCCAGTAACTGAAACTCAGCGATGAGAGCCTCGAGATCCTCCTGAGATAAAAAATTAAAAAACCACACAGGAAACTCCGCTTTTATTACCAATGTGAAGAGTTATCAGTCTCACCCGATTAACAGCAACATTCAAAAAACACATACTACTGCTGATAATAATAATAATAATAATAATAATAATAATAATGAAATACACTCTGATATAAAATAAGATCTTAACGTCTGAACGTCTTTGTGAAAGATGGCTGCTGTTTTAAAGACATTCATGAGCCATTTAACCTATTTTAAGCCATTTAACACTTTTTAATATGTTTAGCTAAATAATTGTTTGTGAAGTGTAGATCAAAACCTGACCCAATGAAATCGCTCATAACAAAACAGGCTGTTAAATCAGGATTACATTTTTACATTTAACTCAGGTTAATAATCATATTTTAGATTCTGGCACAGAAAAAAAAACCTAACTGAAAATGAGTCGACAGATAACAACCAGGGAGGCGACAGATATCATGTGATTCCTCAAGACAATGAAAACTTCTAATGTTGTGAGGCTTGCCGAGTGAGTGCAGGCCAATCTGCTTTCTACACTCCCTACTCTACTGCAGGGGGATTCAAACTCACAGAGTTACACATGAGCATGTACGCGACTCACATGCACTCGGCTATACGCCAGTCTGATCTCCGGTTAGCGTGGACAATCAGTTAGCGCATCTTTAGAAAATCTTATGAGACCATGCAGATTACTGACAAACGCTACTGATGAATCTTATTGCATCATAAAATTTATCAGCCAATCCTATACCAGTATGCAAATAGGGCTTACTAAGGAAAGTGGGGGCGGGGCAAAATGTGCTTATTTAAAATTAGAAAACCTATTGGCCATAAGAATGGCTGTATTTGTTTGTATGTTTCTTTACCCATTGGTTATAGTATTAATTAGTATTTAATTAATATTTCTGCAGAATTTAAAGGGCAGGTGATGTACTGAACTCCATTTACATCAAACAAATAGGTTTTAAAACGATGCAACAATAGCTAAAAAGTGTGTTTACATGGACTTGACAAGTTAATAAAGAATAAATAACCTGAAAATAATTTTTGTGACATTTCTCCAAGCAGCGAACCTGACAGTTAGCTAAGCGGCTAACACATGCAGCTCAGCATGTAGCACCAACACACCCACCTCATCTTTTTTCGATCGCTTGGAAACCTTTTTCTCCATTTTCGCTGCTGTCTTTTCTGCCCCCTTTACCTTCTTATCTTTCTTACCCTTTTTACCCATTTTAAAAACTTTTAACAGCTAACTATTCGCATCCAAACGCTGAAAATCTCCCACATGGACTTTTAAATGGAGCACTTCCGGAAACAGCGTCTTCTTCGGTGGTGTTTTTTCTTCTTTGATATTATTGCGAAATTTCAATACCTCAGATCAATCAAAAATATCTAATTACCAGTATAAACATATGATTTTAACCTGATCTATATAATTATACCGATACACTTCTATTGTTTACTATCCAGCAATAAACCGCGTTAAAATGTATTCATAAAATTAGAAACACAACAACGTTATAACTCTGATTTTGTAAATACATAACGTAGCTTCAGTGCCGCCTAGTGGACTGGAGGTGGCACTGTTCTAAATATTGTAGATGCTAATCTAAACCTCACATTAGCAATTCATTTTATTATGAGGAAATCTAAACAGTTTAAACCCTCTTTCACTGTATATGTTTAGTATATGATCCTACAGTTTATGAAATGACATAATAAAATATATGTTTTAAGTTTTTTTTAGCTAAACCATAATATTTTATCTTAACGTTCATTCATGCGTTAGTCCGTTTAAGCTCACCTATTTATTTAGCGTATTTTGGGGGAGTTTAAAGAGACTGATCGGTCGAGGGTTTTTATCCCGTGTTGGGCCTGTGTGCATGGAGTTTGCATGTTCTCCCCGTGCTTACTGGGTTTCCTCCAGGTGCTCCGGTTTCCTCCCACAGTCCAAAGACATGCAGATTAGGCGAATTGTCGTTCCCAAAGTGGCCTTAGTGTGTGAATGCGCGCATGTGTGTGTGTGTGTGTGTGTGTGTGTGTCCAGTTGGTCCCCCTCCTTCTGGCTCCTCGTGTCCTACGTCTCCTAGGATTTTTATGTTGTTAATATATAAAATAAACATGTATGTTGTTTTTTGCTGTCTTCTTGTCTCTTGTATATTTCTTAGATGGATTAAATAAAAAATAAAAATGTACATTTTTATTTGTCACATACACAACCATACACAATATGATACGCAGTGAAATGCTTACACGACAAAAAGGAGGTCAGGAGGTATACATGCTAATAGGAAAGAATAAACAATATAAAACATAAACTAACTAACTTTTTATTACAACAAAATAAAATAAAGTATGTAAAAATGTAAGACTGTAGAAAAATGTAGTAACTGTATAAATAAAAAAACTGTATAAAGTATGTGTGATGTGCAGGCGGCAGCAGCAGTACAGTGTGGTCATGGAGTGTGAAATAGAATGATGTGCCGCAGAGATATTGTTCATCTTTAAAGTGCAGTAGCTAAAGTAATCCTCTTGTATGCAAACATAAACCAGAATGTGCAACAGATATGTTTGTGTGTTCAGTCACTCAGTCCTGGGCAAATGTTCAGTGGTTGGTTTGGTGTGTGCCAACACGTGTGTGAAGGAGAGTCCTTATAGCCTGCGGGAACAGGCTTGTCCTCAGTCTCTCTGTGTTGGTCTTCTGGGAGCGGAATCGCTTCACTGAGCACAACAGAGAGAACAGTCCATTGCTAAGGTGGCTGAGGTCCTTCATGATCAGCCAATTTGACGGCGGTGGAGTTGGTAGAGACCACGCAGTCATACGGGTACAACGAGTACAGCAGGGGGCTCAGAATACAACCCTGGGGGGCTCCAGTGCTGAGAGTGAGGGAGGCTGAGACATGTCCGCCCATCCGTACTGCCTGAGGTCTGCCAGTCAGGAAAGTGAAGATCCACTGACACGGAGATGAGCTGAGTCCCAGGTGCTCCAGCCTGGTGGTGAGTGTGGAGGGAGTTGTAGTATTAAACAATGAGATGTAGTCTACAAAGAGCATTTTAACATAATTCCCCTCTCCAGGTGGGGAGTGATACATGAAGGAGGTGAGAGATGGCATCATCTGTTGAACGGCTTGGATGGTGAGCAAACTGTAGTGGATCCAGTGTGTTGTGTAATGAAGAGACGATGAAGTCTCTGACCAGCCGCTCAAAGCACTTCATCACTACTGAGGTGAGGCTACAGGGCGATGTTCGCTGTGAGGAGCAGGATGGGGTTTCTTAGGGCAGGAACAATGATGGACTCTTTAGTGGGGATCACCGACTGGGTTAAGGAGAGGGTGGATATCTCTATGAACACGGGTGCTAGCCGGTCTACGCAGGCTTTGAGGACTCGACCTGAGACGCCGTCCGGTCCTGCTGCTTTCCTGGTGTTCACTCTCATTTATGGTGTTAATTTATTCTGTTCTATCTGGTCAGCTAATTAGGGGTCTTAGTTAGCTTTTACGTCCTATTTTATGTTGTTAATTCATGTTGTATGTCGCACCTGGATCCTTGTGTTGTACTGAACTGTGTATGGGTGAAATGACAATAAAAGTCGACTTGAACCTGAACTTGGACAGGCTCCACGCCCCCGGACGCTGTTTACGCGATAAAGCGGTATAGACGATGAGTGGCAGTGAGCTAGACTGTGTTTAAATGATCTCTAATGTAAACTGATAGTGATTTAGTCAAAAGTCTAATTAGCACGTGGTGTCTAAATTCTTTGTAGGCATGAGAAGTCTATCAGACACGTGACGGTCATATGACTACCTCCCTCATGTGCTGATTCTAAAACAAACTGCATTGAATATTAATAGATACACAAACCTTTTTAATGTTAGTTGTCTATTTGAAGCATGGTTGTGGTAGCATGATGTTCAGCACTAGTCATGTGTTTGCTCATATTGTTGATAATGTTCTTGGTTTGGTTGCCGAACAGTCTTCTGGATGTGCTTCATAACCGAAAACTACTGAGTTCTTTTGGAATTTTTATTTTCCTAAACTGGTTTTCTCATCTCTCTCTGGTCTTCATGACACTTGTTGGTTGAAGATGTTCTCTAAGATACTCTGGGATCATCCAGCCATTGAAAGTATATTGAGATTATTCATGAGTATCATGTGTAGGGTCGTAGGATTGCTGGAACCAGTGCCAGGGATCTCAGGCCACAAACAGGTTACATCCTGGAACTCACCTCATTCACACAACCAATCACACTACAGACAAGTGTTTCACTAGAGCCTGGACACCATCAAGGTAGAAAGTTTCCTCAGGACGCCAGAGCCGTGATCGGACCGTCTGCTGCTGTTAACTTAATTAACATGTCCACAAAATGCAAAACGTTGCTGACCGGTGGCACCATTTTAATGATGTTCTTTAACGTACTTATAGAAGGAGGATCAACTTTTGGGCCACCCCTACCACTCACAGACCAAACAAAAGCACTATTTTTGCCTGACACCTGTGGGTTGTCAGGGTCTTCAGGGTATTCTGGACCAGACGGGTCATATGGGGATTCAGGGTCGAAGGGACCATTCTTACCATCATACCCCCTGCTTCCACGGCCCCGTGC
>QMIH01001639.1:84383-94676 GCA_003987875.1 Clarias batrachus | reverse complement strand
TCAGTAGTTTAAGGTTCAGTAGTGTAAAGTGTCAGTACTGTAAGGTGTCAGTAGTGTAAGGGTCAGTATTGTAAAGTGTCAGTATGGTAAAGTGTCAGTAGTGTAATGGACGGATCAATACTGAAACAGGTCAGTGCTGTAACAGGACAGTAATAAGAAAAGACAGTACTGTGAAGTGGACTTTATGTTACATCTCTTCCAATGTTAGGAGACTAACTGGCGTTTCCTAATTGACTTTAGTGTGAGAGTGTGAGAGAGTGAGAGTGTGAGAGTGTGAGCGTGTGTACCGCGGTTTGGGAGGCGCTCTCGGCCTCTCGCACCCTGTACAGGATCAGCAGAGGTGACTGGATGGATACGTGAATGGATTGAGTGCTGTGATGGAGTCAGTGACTGATTAGCAGTGTTAGCTAACTTGGTGATTCTTTCTTTCTTTCTTTGTCCTTCCTTCCATCCACTATCCGTCCCCCCCTCCCTCAACAACATGAGCTCTATTCCTTATGATTTTATCCACTAACACAGCATTAAAGACGTGAACACTGCTGTATGGAAGCTGTAGGAATACGATGCACATATGAGTGCATGTGTCCTCAGAAGAAAAGGTCACATGATCAGAGGAAACGTGGTGTTCCCTCCTGGGGGAGACGTTTCTACACTTACTCCAATCATGAGCGCCGCAGCCGAGCGACCGGCGTCTAAACCCGAGAGCTTCCTCCACCCGCAGCGGGACGCCCGGCGCACAGACGCGAGGATCAGATCTCTCAGGAGGTGTGATGTTTATCAGAATATCATGCACACACACACACACACACACACACACACACACACACACACACACACTTCCCTCAGCTCACGCAAGCGGTTCAGGTGTGCTGGATCAGGGAGGATGCGAGAGCCGTGTCTCACACATGCTAAAGCTGCTGGAGTCGTATTACAATCATTTTAGCAATTCATAAAACCTAAAAGAACACAGATTTGTTTTTCTTTTTATTTAAGTTTAACATAGTTTTGTAGATAGCATTAATTTCCTTATTTTTATAAACATTGTTATCAGAAATTCATAACTTGTATTGTTTATTACATTTATTCAACAGGCAAGTCCAGTTAGACCCCTTGACAAAAAAACTCATAAACACAACAACAACAAAAAAGGTACACACTCATAGATTTTGTGCAACATCGTGTCCAGTTTATGTGTGAAATGATTCCTCACGCTTCCAGGCGAAGAAGGAAAGAAGAAGAAGAAGAAGAAGCAGAAACCCTCCTGTGATGTGATGTGCTGGTGATTCAGTACATTCAGGTGGTCATGTGACTTCATTTTATCTCCACATGACGTTGCTGAGTCTCGACCTGAGCGACTGAAGCGACCCCAGATCATAACACTGTCTCCAGAGGCTTGTACAGTGGACACACACCTTAACATAATTCCATAATTTTAATATTTTCTGATGATGCAGGACAATAAAATGACCCTTTGTTCAGCAGTGTATAACGTAAAAAATAACGCATTTCTTTTTTATATATATAAACAAGGTCTTTATATACGACTACTGTAGTACTGTAGTACATGCACTCTGTCCGCCAAGTCACGTGATCACAGCTGAGCCAATGGTTCTCCTCTGACGTCCGCTGTGGGATTGTGGGTAATCATCTCCCATGCTCAGTCTCAGTGCGTGTGTGTACTGTTTACTATAACAGTGACCGTGTGTGTGTGTGTGTGTGTGTGTGAAGCAAAAGCAAGTGTCATTAGAGAGGCTCCCTGTTAAAGAAGTTTCCCGACAGAGCAGTGTTTCATTAGTGTGTGTGTGTGTGTGTGTGTGTGTGTGTGTGTGTGTGTGTGTGTGTGTTGTCCTACACAGTAGCCCCTCCAACCCCATTCTCTCCACATGCTCATGCACAAACACACATAGGATTCTTTTCAGGTTAATTTGTTGTATTTTTACTTTATATTTTATATTAATTATTTTTATATGAATATTTTGGGTTGTGGAACGAATCATCAGAGTTTCCATTATTCCTTATGGGGAAATTCATTTTGATATATGAGTGATTTGATATACAAGCACGCTTCCGGAGCGAAATAGCCGATCGAAATCCAAGGTTAACTGTATATATATATATATATATATATTATTAAATGAACAATTATAATATTTGCCATATTGCTTTAAAAGAAGTAGTAAAATGAGACACTTCAGGTCGCTGTATTATTAAAATTGGGATGAAATTCATGCAGAACAAAACAATTTTGCATTGTAGAAATCATTTCGTCATATCACACAACCCCAAACGATTACATTTTTTTTATTTCCCATTAAAGACAAAGAACTCAGTAGACATTTTACACAAATAGCAAACGAAGAAACAGACAACTTGACAGTATAATGTCTGTTCACAGAATACAGATCTGAGATCAGTTGTAAGAGCAGAACAGCGACTGCAGATTGTTACGCCACAGAGTTTAACACAGATCTGAGATCAGCAGTAAGCTCACAACAGAGACTGCAGGTTGATATATCATAGAGTTTAACACAGATTTGTGATCATGATGCCCGTTCACACACTACAAGCAGCACATCAGTGTTAGACCTAAACTGCACCAGAGTGTGATCCAACCCAGAGTCTGCCCTGACCTCAGTGTGTGTGTGTATGTAAGATTGAGTAGTATTCAGCAGAAGCAATGAGAAGATGAGTTCTGTCATGCCGAAACATTCCTGCTCAGTAATTAGAGAAACCCGAGACGCTCACTGTGATTTATAGAAAATGGTGGCGATTTCACTTCCGCCTTCAGCGCTGTGCAAGCGGGCTGTGTTTCAAATACGAACCCTAATTTCATAATCATGGCATAACAACAGATTATACAAAAACTATTAAGAGTAGAATATACATCATTCATTTCTACTATTTACACAGTTGAAATTATCTTCAAGAACTTAAGTTTCTAATAAGAAGACATTAGGTTTGGAAGTCATCAAAAGAACACACTACTATATATATATATATATATATATGTTCCAGTCATTTTGCCAATTCGTCCCATAGTGTCACTTGCTAGCAAGTTTATGACTCAATTTGTTTAAAGAAAATGCAGAAGGTGAGGGGCGGGGTTCAGGAAACGCCTCAGGTGAACCCTCATGGACGTTAGTTACAGTATGTGGACTTCCAGGAATGTTGGTGAAAACAGCACACACTCGCAGGAACGGGCGTGTTCGCATTTTAAAAATTTTTAGTTAGACATGCAAGTTTTTGCCATTTTACTGATTTCTCTCTTTATTTGTTTTCAAATGGTTATTTGAGGCACGAAATATTCAGAAAATAGCTCAAATAGATGGAAATTGCTTTATGATAGGGGAACACTAACAACTCAACAACTTCGCAAAGTGGAACCGGAACAGAACCATAAGTGATGTATTTCAGTGTCTATACATTTCTCAAAAGGTTTCATTTATATCCTAAATTTACATTTCTGTAAAGCTTTGTGACAATGTCTGTTGTTAAAAACTCTGTATAAATGAACTTAATTCAATTCTAAAATTAAACCAGTGTTCTGTCCGTCTGTATTTATGACACTGCGAGATGTTAGTGACCCGAGGGCAGACTCAGGGAGGAAATTATTCACATTTAAGAGAGACAAACGTCACATTTCAAAAAATAAAAAATTCACTTCAAATTAAGTACAGCAGAAAGTTTATTAGCAGCTCTATGACCTAAAACAATAACAAAAATTCAACATAGAAAGTTTTTAAAAACGTAATAAAGAACAAAAAGATTTATTCCAAACTTTGAACCCCCCCCCACCCCCCAAAAAACAAATTAATATATTAGTGCACTAATCAGATACATAATATATTAGAAACCTTACAAATAAATAAATACATTAAGTAACGGTGAGCAGCTCTACTGTACGTTAGTCTGATCAGCTTCAATGTTAGTTCAACTGTAGGCTAAAAATTCTCTAACAGACGCGAGATGTACAGTAACCGTAACACACACGTAACTGTCAACTCATACTGGCCTCAGACATCAGGTGGAAGAAGCTGGAATCCTTTATCATATTCATGTAAAAGAAAAACTAAAACAAACAAACAAACCCAAACCCTGCATTCCTCCATGTTACATCTGAGCGAAAGTAACCATCACACTGCATTCAGATAAAAAAACTAACAAACATACAAAACAATGAAACTCGACTGCATCTTATTGTACACTTCTATTGTATTAAACTGACCTCCTGGGGTTCGGGTTAGGGTTACAGACTCCTCCAGAGCAACAGCAGATTCCTAATAACACAACAATCACACACCGACAAATCCTCTGCGACGTGCGAGCAAAGTTTAAACAACCAAGAATAAAGAAAGCGTGAAAAACAACTTCTGTTACTGTACGTTACTTTGTAAAAAAAAAAAAAAAACTTAAAGTATGCGTATGTACACTTCTTTCAGTAACGTTGTTATAATCTCATGATGATGCACAATGGTTATGGTTAAAGGTCCGGGTTTCACTCCCTGCTGCTAGGAGACGATGACCGGGGAGCTAATGTTAGCCTTAGCTTTAGGTGAAGGTGTAAAAATAATGCTATGTGGTACTGCGTTGTTGGTGATGTAAAAGTTGTTCTAGATTTATACTGATATATTCAAGATGGGGAAAATGTATTTAATGATTCTTTTGTGTGGCAATTCATGTATCATCACACAGACTCGAAAATCCTTTATAATAAATTTTAAATTTAAATGTTTGTATTTGAGGTGGTACAAAGTTGCTGTTCCTCTAAACTGTTCACACAGTTCATCAAACTGTTCATTCTGTGTGGTAGAAGCAAAACATTTGCTCCATATAAGCCAGTAATGAGTGTACTGGTGATATAACTGCTGAGTGGTTGGAACAGACGAGAGGGGAAATGAGGTCACTGAGGCACTTTGCAACCCGTCGCAGTAAAACAACCTCAGTGAGATTTTTCTTCAAACTTTTCTAAACACTATAAAATCTCATATTTATCAGGGTCTGTAAAAATAAATAAAAATAAATAAATAAAAAGAAAGAAACAAACAAAAAAAAAAATCTAATTTGTGTGATTTTCAGGTAAATAAAAAAAATAAAGATTTACCGATGATGCTATTAAACACATATACACCTTTAATTTTGTCAGTTTTTATATCAGACCCACTGGAAAGCAACAGGCTGTTAAAAACAACTGGCAATCCAATTCAAAATCTGCTGCATGAGTGAAAGATACCTCAGGGTTCTGTGTTAAGCCCAGTGTAGGTCCTAAATATTTCCTTTTCTCTTCTGATTGTGATGAAACATGTATTATGAAATGAATGTAAAAAAGAAAAAGTCCTTAATTGTCCATAATGGTCTTTAAAAGACTACAATATTACTAAAGCACGGTCAGCAAACGTTTCATCTGTATCCAGTGCATTATTAAGGAGTGCCTCAGGGTTCAGTGCTGAGCCCAGGGGGACATTTTGCTTATTCACTGTTCTGGAAAAGACTCCACCCAGATGCACATTCAACATGCGGAACGTCTCGTATTAATGAGAAATCCAGTGTAGAAGGTGTCGGAACAAACTCGGGAGTCATAGTCCCAGAAGGCAATGCAGCTATATGACGACACTAAGCAGAGCCCTGGTTCAAGACTATCAGCAGGAAGTTGAACAGCATTATTGGTAGTGTAGGAAACATTAAGTTATTTTTTTATGTAGAAAAAAATGTATTCAGTTTCTAACTCAAGTCTCTCAGTGCGTATTGGTTTCTTTCTGCTCTGTATTTTTGCCTTTTTTTCTGTACAGCTGAGTCTACAGAACAGTATCGATCGTCTTCATCATCATCGCTAATTAATGACGCGCCACAACTGCATCAGAATAAACTGTCAAGCTTTAACGATTTGTCATAATGTAAATTGTCAAAGCTTCTGTGCAGTTAGTTACATGTGTAACTGAGCTAGGACTTTGTACTGCAAATGGGAAAGTGATTACATAAAGATGATAAAGAATGTGACATTAGGTTAACAGGTCATTAATTCACACGGCCAGCTGGCCGGCCTACTTCTGAGATACGATGCACCTGTGAGTGAAGGTAACTGCGGTCTTAGCAAGCAGACGATACAGTCACTGTCAATGCTAAAAGTTACGATATGATGGTGAGGCTGGGGGAGTGTTTATTTTTGCATACATACATAAAAATCAGTAACTGCATGCTGCATCCACGAGCGATGCAACTCCTATACGTTCTCTAACTTTAACTCTAACGTTAAAGTAGCTTTAGCTTAATGTAACTCTAACTAAAAAAAAAAAAAAAATACTAAAAGAAAACATTATTATTATCAGAGGCAGCTGCTTAATATCTGCTGTAGGGAAAGACAGAAGTGTGGAAATATTTCATGTAAAAAAAAAGACGTGCAGATAGAAGAAGAAGAAGAAGAAGAGAGACAGGGATGTAGAAATGACTTTGAGATTGTATGTGCACTATTGTTGTTTTCTTAAAAATTGAAATTGTCTCGGGTCTGGATTTTGGAAAAACTTCAGCTCTGGTTTGAATGATTTCTGAACATGTTGCTGATGAACCTAAATTTAAACGAAAAAAAACAAAAAACAAAAAACCTGGGATTGTCTGAAGTTCCACCTGTTTAGGTTTGTGTTGCTCGATCAGCTCACAGCAGACTGACTCCATGTCCATTTTTAAAAATACTATAATAATAATAATAATAATAATAATAAAAAATGAAACCAATAACAAGGCGACTGGAGAGAAAACGGACACGTGCGCTGTTATCGGCTCGTCTACGCTCGCAGTCAAAGATTCCTGAACACCTTACGTTAACATTTTAATTAAACATCGTATTAAGGGCTGATTTTAAATGTTTAAAGTCAATCTGACAAAAAAATAAAAATCCATCCGAGCTCACACTTCTGATTATATGTTTTGTTGTTGTAATAATAATCATATTTATTTTGTGTCTTTTATGACGACAGGCTCTGAGAGTGCGGCTTTAATGAGGGTTCCGTTATTAATCATAACTTTCTCCTGTTCTGTACCTTTTAGTTTTGTTATAATGATTCAGATTCAGGTGTTCAAAAGCCTTTGAGTTTGCAGCGTATTCTGTAATAACAGAGAAATGTTTAAATGACCACTACACACACACACACACACACACACACACACACACACACACACACACACACACACACACACTGCCGTATTTTACAGTAGCTGTATCGATGAGCAGACACTTCGACCGTGTCACGCTTCGCTCAAAATAAAGAAAGGACTGTTTAATAAAATAAAAAGCGAAAAAATAAAAA
Source organism: Clarias batrachus (assembly GCA_003987875.1). Classification (NCBI taxonomy): domain Eukaryota; kingdom Metazoa; phylum Chordata; class Actinopteri; order Siluriformes; family Clariidae; genus Clarias; species Clarias batrachus. The sequence goes on along the minus strand of QMIH01001639.1, from coordinate 87,378 downwards.
GCGAAATAAAATGAAACAAATGTTCTGGGGGACAAACTCAAACAAATCTCTGCCCTCACTCAGACGTCTCTGGTCTCTCGTTTCCCCCGGCTAGACGTGGGTTTAAGGGGAAAGCTCAGGGACGCCGCGTGGTCTCGGGGAGAAAGGGAAACATTTTTGTCCTTCAGTTTTTGCAAGGAACCTTTTCCGAAGCGGCTTTTTGTTTGGTTTTGTCAGTTTTCCTTCACGACTCCTGCGGCACCACCTCCAACACCTTCTGAAAGCCCACCGTGGTCGAGACTGAGGGAAAGAAAAACACGACCGTATTCACACATGCAGAACGTATAATACACAGAACACAGAGTTATGAGAGACACCTGACACTACGTTCCAGTTAGCAAGTGGCTCATGCTGCTTGTCTGGTGGGCGTGGTCAAAGCGAGCTAACTGTAGCAGCTACATACAGTACACTCACCAGACTCGTCATCATCTCTGCTGATTCCTCACAAGCGTTATTTTAATCTATAATCTCTCCATATGTGTTTAATAACATATATACGGAACTAGGCGGGGCTGTAGGCGGGGCCTGGAGATGTGCCGTGCCATGTGATTGGTCCTCTAAGAATCACTTGAGCCAATAGTTCGGATTTGTCATGTTACAGCATAAATAAATAAATAAGATGAATCACCAGGGCTGTTCAATCTGTATTGCGATTCTGTAAGTATCACGATTTTAAACATCCTGATTCAATAGTAATTAAAAAAATATATATTTTGTTACAATTATAAACAAACTTAGCCAAAATTTTGCTCCTACAACACAGGATATTCTGTTGTCTGCTAATGTGTGAATACTTTAGAGCGCGCCACCTGCAGGCGTACAGCGGCATGGCAACATTTTACCACTTTAGAAATGATTTAAATAAGTGCTTGGGCCCGATCATCGTTGTTTGCAACTATGTTTATAAAATTGTGATACTTTTGAATACAAATCAAATCGGCACCTGCGTATCGTGATGATATCGTATCAGGAGGTCTCTGGTGATTCCCGAATATTCAGCATGTTTAATATAAAATGAGTGCAGTATTTCTCAGACTGGTAAAAGTGTTGAAGAAGACAGCTGTGAATCTCAGACAAACGTTTGCCTTTTTGTTTGCGAGCTTCTCCATTTCTAACTTCACTACAAAGCAGAACGTTTCGAACGAGAGTTCTGTCTGAAGCACTCACAGATGAGCTGCTGGAGCCACTTGGGTTTGTTCTGCCACCAGACGCCGATGAAGTAGATGGGAACGCCGGTGGCGATGATTCCGAATCCGATGCCGCACTCGGCTGGAGTCTTCCAGATGGACACGACGATCAGGAAGAGACACGCCAGGACGAAGGAAAGGGGCAACAGGATGTTTACCTGTGAAAAGAAAAACAAACATGTGTATATATATATTATTACTGGGTTTTTAGGTTTTACTGTGGACTTTTATATTCGCTATTCATATAACTAATAAAAGCTAAGCTATACGCGTACTCGATTTAATTTTAGCTAAAACAGAATTCAATTTAATTGAAAATCTTATTTCTAAAAATATGTTCTGATTCCTATATATCTATCATCTGTTTTATGTTCAATTAACACCGCAGTACTGAACAAGCGTATTAAGTAAAATTTGTTGCATCATAAATTAAAATATATAACAGTCTATCAGGATTAGCATGCAAATCCAGCAGGGGCGGGGCTTTCTACTGTATATTCACGGCTTGACATCAAATTTTAATGGTTGTAATTAAGAAACAAATTTTGTGTGAAACTAAAGAGTTTCTGTTGCAATGTTTTGTTTTTTGTTTTAAAGTTTTATGTTGAAATCTCTGTTTTACGAGTCTGGAAGGTCTGAACACTTTCTCAGAACTCAACAGACTCAATAATGTTTTTTACAAGCTACAATCAGAAAAGAACAATCAGGGTTACGCCCTTCAGTTATATACAAGGTAATATAAGCTCCGCCCACCACTCACTCACCTTGATTGGCCGCTCGAGATCAGGTTTCTTGTAGCGCAGCCACATCATGCCGATGATCGCCATGGCGATGCAGAGCCAGTTGAAGAAGCTGAAGAAGTTGATGACTGAGAAGATGTCATTGGAAAAGGCGTAGAGGAGCGTCATCAAGCACTGAGGGAGAACACACACACACACACACACACACACACGCTCAACTCAGACTGGATTGGTTGATTGGAGATTTCAATTATTTAAATATTTAAATGTTGAAAGGAATTATTATTTTTTAAAATTTTGCTATAAACACAAGTGTTACTGATGGGAAAAGAGACCACGCCCCTTTACTGACGCTGAAAGATACAGAGGACACACCCCTTCACTGAGACTGAAAGATAGAGGCCACGCCCCTTTACTGACACTGAAGAATACCAGAGGCCACGCCCCTTCAATGACACTAAAAGATAGAGGCTATGCCCATTCACCAAAAGATACAGAGGTGTGTGTGTGTGTGTGTGTGTGTGTGTGTGTGTTCCTCAAGGTCTTACAGTAAAAAGGAGTGAGGGCAGCGGGGTGAGCAGGGACGGGTGTATCATGGACAGCAGGCTGGGAAGATGACCTTCACGCGACCCCACGAAGAACAACCTGAAGAAAGATTTTTAAAAAAGTTCAGCCAAAAACTGGAGCGAGAAAGAGAGACTGGGTGTCACACACACACACACACACACACACACACACACACACAGATATCATTCATTAAAAAAAATTTCAGTTTTTCCTCAGGACATGCAAACTGAGCTAAACACACACACACACACACACACACATACAGTAAACAAAACAAATGTGTGTGTGTGTTTGTATGTATGTATGTGTTTGTATGTGTGTGTGTGTGTGTGTGTGTGTGTCTTTGTGTGTCTGTGTTTGTACAGTATGTGTGTGTGTGTGTGTTTGTATGTGTGTATGTGTGTGTGTGTGTGTGTGTATGTGTTTGTATGTATGTATGTGTTTGTATGTGTGTGTGTGTGT
>QMIH01001639.1:57966-70101 GCA_003987875.1 Clarias batrachus | reverse complement strand
AGCGTGTTAAAATTCACTTCTACCACTTCAGCGTTGTTATTTCAGCCAAAGTGAAAATATGAACTAATCCCAGTCAAAATATTCACTTTATCTTTTCTCATTAATATCTRTTGSTGCAGVTGYTTGTTTACATTGMGACAGTAGCGCATTAGTAGATTATTTTAAAGTAGATTATTAAATCCCACACAGAACTGTTCAGAACATCACTTTTACTCAACATTTAGATTCACTGATGGTGCAGATTAAACTTCAGACAGAGATCTAAGTACTGCAGAAGATTCAGTACATTCTGTTCAGTTTTGTGTGATGCTGTGACACACTCTGACTGGACAAACAGACAGAAATGTTTCAGAGACTGGTTTCATGTCCTCTAATGTATGAACCGTAAATATATAATTGAAAGAATGAGTTCTGACCCAATTTACAGACAAAACCTTTCTTTTATTCATATATATTATTATAATTTTTTATTGATTCAGCACAAAAATGTACAAAAGAGGACAGGGAACTCAATTATTAAATACTTAATTAAATAACAGTAATGGTTGCAGCACACCAGTCTATCATACATAATTCTAATAACAATAATAATTAAGCTAATAAAAGTTGCAAAGCGACAATGGTCAGGCCCAAGGGCGCACAGCAAAGACAGCGGGCAAAGTGGGGACATGCATTTAAAGGGGAAATACCATTATTACATGATGTATAACTATATGATTATATATAACTATGGAAGTTATTAGCTACTTTTCACAATAAGTTTAAGGTCTCACAACAGCTCAACCATCTGTGGTATGAAAACTTAATTTTCCATCCTCAATGTCTTAAAATCACATATGGCTTGTATAAATCCCTTAGGAGGAGTACTTCAAATTCCACTGGATGTGTTTGGCAAACAACCCAAACTAACTGACCTCCTACTGAATAGAGGCCATGACACAAAGAGGGAAAGTTGTTCAGCTCAATGAGATCTAAATGTGCACCAGGTTTTACATGTATATAAATACTATGTTATAACTACTATACTATGTGCTAGTGTGCATGAACTATGCAGCTAAAATCTACTGTGAAGGTCCTGTGCCACGCCCAGGGCCCAGCCACTAAGACATCCTAATGGCAGCAGATTCGAACCTGTGATATGTGTGTATATCATGTACAGTTTTAAGGACTAGAAGTATTTGACATTTGACATGAAGTTAAATACAATTAAACCTTGCATTACGAGCATAATTTGTTCCGGAAGCATTCTTGTATATCAAAGCACTCGTATATCAAAGTGAATTCCCCCCATAAGAAATAAGGGACACTCAGATGATCTGTTCCACAACCCAAAAATATTCATATTAAAATAATTTATACAAAATGTAAAGTAAAAAAAAATGTAACTGGAAATTTACCTTTCCAAAGAATCCCAACAGGGCAGTGTTTCTGTGTGTTTTCTGTGTGTGTGTGTATGTGTGTGTGTATGTGTGTGTGTGTGTGTGTGTGTGTGTGTGTGTGTGTGTGTTTGTGAAGTTGAAGTAAGATGAGGAGAGGAGGGAGGGGGCTACTGTGTAGAACGACCCCCTACCTCCTCCTCCTCTCCTCTTGTCTTACACAGTAGCCCCCCCCCCTGTCACACACACACACACACACACACACACACACACACACACACACACACACACACACACATGTGCGAGCAATCAAACACACATTCTTGGAAACAATGCTCTGTTGGGAAACTTCTTTAACATGTAACCTCTCTAATGACACACACACACACACTCTCTGACAGAGAGACTCTGCATCTTTAACAGGGAGCCTCTCTAATGACACCTTTGCTTTATGTGCACACACACACACACACACACACGTGCAGTCACAGTGTTATAATAAACAGTACACACACGGATGTTATACTATACGAGTGACGCAGGTGCACTGAGACTGAGCATTGGAGACGATTACCCACAATCCCACGGCGAGAGAGAGAAGAACCATTGGCTCAGTTGTGATCACGTGATGCTCGGCAGACAAAGCGCATGCGCACTACAGTACTCGTATTTTAAGTTAAAATTCATTAAAACATTTTGCTCGCCTTGCAAATCGCTCGCAGTCCAGGTTACTCACAATCCGAGGTTCCACTGTTCCATCTCCATTTCTTTTCACCCTCTATACATCTGACTTTAAATATAATTCAGAATCACATGCCATCTACAGAAGTTCTCTGACGACCCTGTGGTGGTGGGATGTATTCAGGATGGTGGCATCTCTGAGTACCAGTCTGTGGAGGATGACTTTGTTTTCTGGTGTGAATGTAAAACCACCTACATCTCAACATCAAGAAAACGAAGGAGCTGGTGGTCGACTTTAAGAGAAGGGGAACCCCTGTGACTCCTGTACCTGTCCAGGGGGAGACAGTGGACATGGTCTCTGAGTATAAATACCTGGGAGTTCATCTGGACAACAAACTGGACTGGTCAGTTAACACAATGACGCTCTGCAAGAAGGACAGAGCAGGTTGTAGTTTCTGAGAAGCTCAGGTCTTTAACATCCGCAACACCGTTCTTCAGCTGGTTTATCAATGTGTTTTGGCGAGTGTCATTTTCTATGCTGTGGTCTGTTTGGGCTGCGACATGAAAGTGGCAGAGAGAAACAGACTGGACGAGGACATTAAAAGGGCCGGATCTGTTCTGGGCCTGGAGGAGGAGGACTCAGTGCAAAACACACACGACCTTAAACAATCCTGAGCCGCAATACAGTGTTCTGTCAGACCAGCCGGAGACTGATGATGAGCAGGAGCTCTACAGAGGAAGATCTTTTCTCCCAATGGCCATAAACACTCGTCTCTGTAACGTTTACACTACGGGATACGGACTGGCAGTAGTTACTATACAATATTACATTAATACACTACTGTTCCCACAGATCAGTCCCAGTTCCAAGTGTAATATCTGATCACCAGTACCATTTCTTTCTTTTCCATTTCCATTCCAAGTGTAATATTATTTTTTATAATTGTATTATTTTTAGTGCAATATCAAACTTATTGTAACTTACTGTGTGCTATATTTAATTCTATTTATTTATTTTTATTATTTAAATGTTTAATTACTTTAATTTGTATTTTTTCCCTAATCTCCTTTCCTTTCTTCCTGGTAAACAAATCAAAGCAACTGTAACCAAGCCAAAGCAATTTCCCTCCGGGATTAATAAAGTTCTTTGAGTCTTGAATCTTTTGACTAAACAAGGCGAAGGAGAAAATTTTGCCTTGCCACTTAAAGTTATGAATATAGTGTTTACCCGAAATGATCAGATGATTAAGAGTGTCTGACATACAGTACTAGAATCAAGATTATCCATAAAGTATCATTTCATATTAATCAAATAAAGGAATCATTTTAGTGACATCCAGCTGTTTACATCAGACCAAAAAGACTTAACAAATGAAATGAATGATCGAGAGTTTCTGTCTCCCTTTACTCGTTTAGATATGCGGAAACTTTTAAGAAGTTTAACAAGATGAACAGGTTTCTGTAGTAATAAAGGACGTGTCACCTACTGGAATTGGGCTCATTCCTTTCATCATATACAGTAGTGTATCCACGTTGTATAGAGAGCATTTATAAAAAATATATATTGTGTATCTATATATAATATACTGTAGATATATATATACGTTATGTATAAAAAACAACAAGAATAGAAACAGTATATTATTAGTTTGGTATGAAAATATGAAATGATGTATTAGTATTTCTATCTAGGAACAGATTTAGTGGCTGTTGTGTGTGAGCTCTGTTTGTGACTTTGTGCTAAGTGAGTATTAGATTATTATTATTATTATTATTATTATTATTATTATTATTGTATTAGCAGCGTAGCGGTTAGCACTGTCACCGCGCACCTCCAGGGTCCAGGTATTGGGGTAAAAGGGAAATTGTGTAAATTTAATTTTTGTTGTTGTTGGTTGATGTAATCCTTTTTATCTGGCTTTTTTCAGATAAATCTTCGGACGTAAGTTTCTCAGCCGCTCACGGATCCGTTAAACGTCCAGCCGCATCGTTTAATTCCACACGAAGGTGCCAAAATAATGCTGAAAACCCCCTGTAGACTACTAACCATTCTCACTCAGCACAGTGCTATCTAGTGCTCCACATACACTACAAGACAAAAGTTTGTACACCCCTCCTAACTCCACGCTCGTTCCTGATGTTTATTTCTCTCTACACTGTAATACTGTACTGAAGGCGTTTATATAAAACACACAATCATCTCCTCTGAACAGTTGATATTGAGATGCACTGTATATGCGGTGGTCTCTGAAAAGGAAAATCCCAATTTATTTTACGTTATATACACTACTATCCAAACTATCTCTTTTGTATGTATTTCAACCACAGTAACGGACCAGCAGAGTCTAGCTAAAGAAAAAAAAAAAGATTCTTTTATTTCTTAAATTTCTAGAGAAAATTGCATTTAACGACTGAGGCACAAGAGTATCACGGATATTCCTGACAGCTGATATCTGAGTCCAAGCTGCATTACTCAGACTAGACATACAGAATATGTGCATCCAGCAACTTAATCCAAGCCTGAGGAAGTCTCACCCACATTCCAAAGTTGTGTGACAGCTTTTACCGCATGATCTTTGCAGCGAGCCTACTCGAGGTTAAAAATGAAAATCCTTCCATTTTGTTTTGGTGAAATACGTTAATGTTTTCTTAACCTTTTATAAGGCGATCATTGAAATACTTGGAAATCCAAGAAGCCGTATGTGCTAGCTTCACTGACCTCGAGTGGCAAAAGAAAAATCACAACAATTTAAAAAAGTATTAAATCACAAAAGTCAAAAAGGTCTTGGACAAAGTGTAGTAATTGTGAACATTGGAATTTTCCGACGTTTCAATGAGAGCCCAATAAACGGATTTGGTTCCTTCTCCATCTTGGGTAAGAATTCTTCCATAAAGCAGATCTAAAAAGAAAAAGAAAAAAGAGATGAATTTATTTAAACATGAAATGTGCAGAAATGCAAAAATAAAAATATATATAATAATACTATAAAACTATATAAGGTATATAATAATACTAATCTTACAGAAGTTACTGTAAATGAGCTTCTTCTCCAGAGTAAGAGTTAAAGGCAATGTGCCGTACTGTCTTTATTGACTTGATTAACTGAGGAGTGATCGTAAGGAGAGAGAGCGAGAGAGAGAGATCTTGACAGTTCCACAATAGAAGAAGTGGTACTTAAGTTTTAAAACTAAGGCCACTGGAGAAATGAGGTGCATTTAAAACAGAGGTGGGTTACTGACATTATTGTCAGCACGTCAGCAAAGTCCTAATAAGACTGAACAGCTCTCCTTCAGACCTCCTCAAAAGCCTTCCACGAAAAAAAAAAACTATTTCATTTCAAATGCTATCGATCCTGATAGAAAAAATGATCCAAAACACAAATAATTATTATACTGTGTGTGTATATATATATTATTTATTTATTTAAGTACACTAGATCAAATGATTGAGTAGCCGGTCACTCTCATCAGCTCAGAAGTCATGTAATTGTAAGTTTATACAATAATACAATACTGTAATTGAGGTTAACAGGATGGAATTCCTGCCAGGTTTATCAGGGACATCTGTCTTATATAACTGGATTCCCTGCGCTGTACTGTACCAATGGAAACCCTGCTACTTGTTCATCATCATACTGTAGCTAGTATCATCATTTGGAAGGAAACTTATGTCCTGTCCCACCAATCACAGCTAAGAAATCATTAACGTGACATTAATGTTCCTCTTGTTATTATTTGGAGGAATAGCACTGGTTGTGTGTGTTATTAGTTACCATTAGCTAATGGTGTATTATGTCATTTCTTTCCCCAAGACTCTTGTTTTAACCCCAGTGCTAAACTAAAAACCAGGTATATTCTACATAATAATGTGCACTCTTAGGTACTGTATCATACACATACTGTACAGTACAGTATATCTGCTCCTTCTGCTCTGTGAAGCTTCATAACGCCTCTAATCTGAGGAGCTGCTTGAGGTTAATTGGTGATTTCTGAGGCTGGTGACTCTAAATGAACTTCTCCTCTGCAGCAGTAAGTTTTGGTCTTCATGAGAGACAGTTTCTTCATGGAGCGCGATGGGGTTTACAAACACACTCGACACACAATACTGTTCTTACAGGAACTGATCCAGAACAGCCGACCTTCATGTCTTATAATAACAACTGACTGATTCAATTACATCATTTCTTAGGTGTTATTTCATAGTTCTGAATAAAAATCCAGTACTTTTCTAGAATGTATAAAATAAATCCAAACTTGTGTCCAAATCTTTGACTGGTACTGTACACACCGTCCAACGTCTCCTGTCTCCTGTCTCCTGTCTCGTGTCCTGTGTGATTCGTAAACATGTCATCTGCTGGCCTTCACTGTGATTTATTCAGTGATTCCAAATCCTGAATGTATCAGCCAGTGTAGACGAGAGTGACGAGAGAACACGCCCGTGTCATTGCCGTGCCACCTGTCAGGGGCGGGGCCGGTTAGATAGGCAGGTTTTCAAGTTGATTTTTCAGGAACAATTGGGAACTTTAAGTACCAGACCGACCAAATTGTGATGTCCAGACGACTGAGCGTCTCCGAAACTGGAGCTCTTGTTTGCTGTGGTTAATACATAGAGTGTTTCAAAGAAGGACAACCGGGGGCGGGGTGATGAGGAGCGACGGCTCAGTGATGATCATGGGGAGTGAAGACTGGCTCAAGTAGTCAAGTAGTCTGTTCTAACAAGATACACAGACAGATGCATTTTAGATCCTGAAGGAATTTCCAGATCTCCAGCAGCACTAGCGACGGTAACACAGAGACAGGAGTCATTGCACACTTTATATCTTACATTTAGTCAGGATACACAGAGAAATGTGAGAACCGACCAGAGATTACTAGTACAATACTAAGAACTGAAAAGTACAAGATATACAAGAAGTATATAAATAAAACTTAATATAAAAGCTACTGTAGCACAAAATGCTGAAACGGTCAATGCTAGCTCTGATAGAACGGCGTCAGGACACACACATAGTGGTGCTCGGGGTTGTGGAGCTTCAGGGTGTCCATGCTGACCCGCGTCCACCAGTACAACCGGCACGTGAGCATCACAACTGGAAACAATGTTAGAAGGTGGCCTGGCCTTGAATGTGTGTGTGTGTGTGTGTGTGTGTCTCTTCCCTGATATTACTTTGACATTTAGCATCTACCCGAATATCGTTGCAGACTAATACGTTACACCGCGTGGGCCTCGTTCAGTGTGTCCTGACACACACTGCACACATTGTTCAGGAACGGTTTGAGGAGTTTGAGGTTTTGACTCCCACGAATTCCTCAGATCTCAGTCCAGTCAGGCGTCTCGGGGATGTGCTGGGGGACAAAAGCCTGATCCATGGAAGTCCCAGTTCACAACTTACAGGACGTTAGCAGGATCTGCTGCTAACATCTCAGTGCCAGATATCACACACACACTGTCAGAGTTCCTGCAGAGTCCAGGCTACACAACCGCGACTACACTCCATTTCCCCTTAAGGACGGGAGCCCTGTTAAAGCTCAATATTTCAGACAGTTCCCACATACATACATAAGAGTTATTACTACTGATGAAGGAGTCTCAGCTTGAGGACGGAGTGCGGACGCTTGGTATAGAGACTACGGCATGGACAGAGCCAGGGTGGATCAGCGTGCGCTTATTCCAGGCTTCACCGGCTGTAGAGAAGCGAATTACAGGCCACAGTACAGTTTCTCTGAAACATCACAACGATGAAGTGCTGTTTCATGGAAAAACAAAAACATTGTGTTGTTGTACTGTTAATGTTACACAAGCGAGTGAGCTGGCACACGCTGGCACACGCTGGCACACGCTGGCATCCGTCCTCTAGTGTTCTCTTTTGAATGATTAACACATTAACACATTAAAGTCAATGATTTGAAAAGGTAAGAAGAGTTGATGCGTGTCCAAGGACGTCAACACTAGCGGAAGATTTATCACATGTGACACTTAAGAGGCACGCTTTCATCACTTTGTCACCATTTTGGCGAATTCTTCATCTATCCGTGAGTTCTGCCTGTGAGCTTTGTAGGAACGCTAAATGGAAATCCATAAACACTGGAAGTCTCGAGCATGTGGGTCCGCTAGGTGTCGATCAGCAAATCAGCATTCACCAAACTTTTTTATTTTTAATTGGGTTTGACCTTATTTACTACTTACACGTGAGTCACACGTGAGTCATTTGGTCAGTTTGGTCTTGGTTGCTTCTTTAGGCTAATGTCAGCACACCGTTAACGGCTCCCTCGTTAGCAGCACGTTAACTTGGTTGGTGTAAAAGGTAAAACAATGTTTTATAAATAATACACACAGGGGACGGCAGTCAGTCCTGCAGCTCGCCACTGACCCGTTAGGACAAGAGTCAAGCGTGATGCCAGGGGCGAGGGCATGAACATTCAGTTCTGTGATCTCGATGTTCCATAAACAAGCCGATTTATATGTAAATTACAAAATGCTTGTCAACATCAGGACACACGTGGACAAAGTCAATCGGCGACACTTTTGCCAAGCTTTGCCAATTATTTAGTTCACATTAAAGAGCAAACTAGTTAGCAAACATTAGCCTTGGCGTTCCAGTGGGGAAAAAGGGGAATGTAAAATGTAATATAAAAGCGCTGAACCCGCGCAGTAACTGTTAGCCTTTAAAAGCCTTTAAAAACACTCCATAATTTATGAGTGGCGTTCAAGTCAAACTGGGACTTTAGATTGTACAGAATAACAGAACACAGTCCTGAGAGTAAACACTCCCTTTATATAATCTCTATATAATTCTCTGATCCACTGATCCTCACTAGTGCTTGGACACCATCAGGGTAGAACGCTCTCTCAGTACGTGTGTGTTTCAAGTCTGAAACCCCGGCCTCCCATGCACTCCTTTAACATGTGGACATGTCTCGGAGCGAGGTCAGGACGGTACGGGGGCGTGGCGATAATCCCAGCCGAGTCCCTGTAACACGCGAGTGGTGTTGATGAACGAGTGTGTGTACACTTCACACACACACACAGGTGCGTCTCTTCTGTCTGCAAGTCAGTGAAAAGTTATGCATGATGTTCTCAGGATCTCAAGCGTTCCACTCGCTGAATGTTGACGGCAGCGACTGCAGCGAGCCCGGAGCCAAAAAGTAAAGAAATCATTTTTAACAAAGGTGTTGATGAACAGTGAAGTTCATTACAGCTTTACAGCTTTATGGCTGTTCTTACACATGATGTTTACAAAGAGGCAGACCTGGGTGTGCTGGTCAGGTGTACAGACACGTTGGTCGTGTGGGATACGCTCTAGTGGGAATCGCAGCTTCTCTCAGTGCAGCAGACGCGTCTCCTCTCTGTGACACGAGACACTCCTGGACCTTCATCCCAACTCCTGGTTTCTCCACCGGAGCTTCTCACACTGGGGAACCTGAAAATCGACCTGCACAGTCGATTTCTCAAAAACATCATTCTAATGAATCTGATTGGTGATTAAGTTCTAAAGATTTATAAAGTCAATGAGCTCATATGATTTGGGGGGAATTTTAGCTCCTAAATAATGGATGCTGATGAACGTGAACGTTGTTCATCTTGGTGGTCGTGTCTTGTTTTTTTCCTGGTGTGTGTTAAAACTTTATCGCCGATGGTTTGCTGAAATAAGAATTCAGCTCTGAGTAAGTGCTTTCCTGCTCTTCCAGCCAGCTCCTAAATGTTCCTTGGGACCCAGAACACACCACAGGGTTCCTCGAGGAGCACAATCAGGAAAGCTAAAAAAAGCAAAGCTTTCCACTTGTAAGCAAACAGAGAAAGAATATCTGGACGGAAGTTCTGAGAAGTCTTGGCTTCCTGTTTATAGAAGCCGATGTGGTCTTTGGTTTTGATGTGGTCAGTCTGGACAGAAAAACAGCAAAAGAGGAAATCAATTGAGGAAAACAAGTGAAGAAATGGAAAGGATTCTTGGATTAGACACACGCCAGACACACTGAGACACTCAGTAGACAACAATGTCCATCTCCTGACCTTCCTTCCTTTGAGACATCCCTCTGCTGCACAGCATCTGGAGCATCTGTCCCTGGACTTCTCATGGAGAAGATTGTACAATAGTAACCAAGGAAACCTTTGATCCTGCTCAGATTTCTTCATATTTTGCTTCCAAAGAGCAAAGACTTTCCTGTATGTTTAATGAAGTTTTGAGGAACATTTTCTCCAGGCTTCCTGAAGGGCTTTTCGTCTCTCATTTTAAGAAGAATAAAATCATCTGACTTTAGTAATGAACCAGTGAGAAACAGGAGCAGATGATGACGAGTGGATGGAACAGACGAGAGGGTGGAAATGATCTTTAAATTGTAGCGTAAATCTTTAGGCACTTTGCGGTCTGTTGCAGTAAAGAATCTGTTATCATTTCCTTTATCATTTAATTGAGTCTATTATGACAAAATGGGGCGGGGCTCTCAAGACTATTGGTCGATGATAAAAACTTATTTATAGTCTAGGTAGATGCTTTGGCTGTTCAGAGCTCACGCAAAAAAGGTCCATGGATTTATGGATGCTGAAGTGTTGAACAGCCACGAGCCCTCAAACACATCCTCATGAAAACCACGATTCAGTTCAACTGTTTAATAAAGTTGAGATTGTTTTGGTTAAACACACACGTGCACGAGGTTTTGCACTCACTCCATCAAGACATTTTTGTTTGTGAATTTCTTTATTTGTGCATGCGTCAGCCGACACGCCATTCACAGCTTCACAGATGTTTTCCTGCGTTTTTGGTGCTCGCGCTCTGGACGAAACCACTTTTACTTTCCATTGATTACCAGGTTCTTCTGTTTTACTTATTGGTTAATTGTATTTATGTTAATTATTTGGTTCTATCTCACTACCTTTTAGAGCGCCATGTCTCCATGTCTCCTTGTACCCGGTTTCCACATGGCACATCATGCACCCGCCCCCGTACAGTGTGCAGGGACATTACTTATGCTAAGTCTATGCTAATTCTATGCTAATCCAATGCGCCTCCAATGTAAGATCAAGTGGCATTCATTGTTCAGGTCACCTGGGTAAGAGCAGATTAGGATGGTTAAGAACGTTTGGTGCATTTTTCCTCTTAGAAAAACAATTAAGAGGAAATTTAAGAGAATGTTGCTGCAAGAGGCCCATTATTTTGTATTTTTTACTTCTATGAAATGTAGCACATAAGGGCTAGTAAAGCTGCCGAGGGGTTCTCGAGAGGCACATTGAAGAAACCTTAAGTGCTGTGCAGTTTAAAAAAATCATCTCGTACTTCATGCTGACACAAACAAGGGTCCAAACAAGGGTCAACAGTGGTTCATTTTAATCAGTGACGATGTAGATGTGGCACGGTGGTGTAGTGGTTAGCAGTGTTGCCTTGCACCTCAAGGTCATGGGCTCGATTCCTGCCGCGGGGTCTGTGTGCATGGAGTTTGCATGCTCTCCCCATACTTGGTGGGTTTCCTCCCACAGTCCAAAGACATAAAGATTATGCTGACTGGCGTTCTACCATCATCATACAAAATGAGAATAAATACAAAGGTCACCATTGGACTCCACGGTCCCTGGTTGGACTACAGAGGTTCCTACATGACTGGATGGATAGATGGACTAGGTAGTAGAACTTAGTAGTTCCTTCATTGTGGTTTCTTTGGGGAAAAATAAAACAGAGGAACTGTTAATGCTTTGATCTTTGTTTGGTTTCCACTTGCTGCCTGGCTTTTAGATCATCAGTCCATCATCAAACTGTACAGTCGTGGCCAAAAGTTTTGAGAATTACGTAAATATTGGAAATTGTTGAAGTTGCTGCTTAAGTTTTTATAATAGCAATTDGVATMWACTCCAGAATGTTATGAAGAGTGATCAGATGAATTGCATAGTCCTTCTTTGCCATGAAAATTAACTTAATCCCGAAAAAAAACTTTCCACTGCATTTCATTGCTGTCATTAAAGGACCTGCTGAGATCATTTCAGTAATCGTCTTGTTAACTCAGGTGAGAATGTTGACGAGCACAAGGCTGGAGATCATTATGTCAGACTGATTGGGTTAGAATGGCAGACTTGACATGTTAAAAGGAG
>QMIH01001639.1:43190-57084 GCA_003987875.1 Clarias batrachus | reverse complement strand
GTCGAATTGCAGGAGGTCCTGAAAAAGAAGCGCCAACACTGCAAATACTGACTCTCTGCATAAATGTCATGTAATTGTCGATAAAAACCTTTGAAACATATGAGGTGCTTGTAATTATAGAACAGAGCAAAAGTGTGTACACATCTTCTCATTCAAAGAGTTTGAATTTGTATTATGGCAAGAAAAAAGCAGCTAAGTGAAGAAAAACGAGCGGGCGTCATTACTTTAAGAAATGAAGGTCAGTCAGTCCGAAAAATCGGGAAAACTTTGAACGTGTCCCCAAGTGCAGTCACAAAAACCATCATGCGCTACAAAGAAACTGGCTGACATGCGGCCCGGCCCAGGAAAGGAAGACCGAGAGTCACCTCTGCTGCGGAGGAGAAGTTCATCCGAGTCACCAGCCTCAGAAATCGGCGGTTAACAGCAGCTCAGATCAGAGAGCAGGTCAATGCCACACAGAGTTCTAGCAGCAGACACATCTCTAGAACAACTGTTAAGAGGAGACTGTGTGAATCAGGCCTTCATGCTAGAAGATCTGCTAGGAAACCAAGTTAAGTCATGTAGGCTTTATTGTCATTGCAACCATATAGAGTTCAGTGAAACGAAACAACATTCCTCCAGGACCAGGTGCTACATACATGCAAACGACAAATTAACAGACAACATGAATTAGCAATGAAGATTTTACATTTTTAAGTTAAAGCTATCAATTTTTATACTAGAAGAGACAACACTGGACAACAGACAGCAATTGTACAAGCAAGAGCTACATGATAACACAACAACGCAACACAACAATGTAACACGTTTCAGTACTGAAATGCTTTTTCGTTAGTGATGAGGTATGTGTTGAGGTATTGAGAAAAAAAACAGCAGAAAATAATTGACATTGTGTCAAAAATATTTTTGTGCAAATAGTAGAGTGAGATATATATTGTGCAAATAGTAGATCAGGTAGGTGAGTATGAACAGATTTAGATGGTTGTAGATCAGTGTGATTGTGCATGTGTGTGTTAATCAGTTCAGTCCGGATGTTATTTAGTTCATCTGAGAGATGTGTGTGTGTGTGTGTGTGTGTGTGTGTGTGTGTGTGTGTGTGTGTGCGTGCGTGCGTGTGTGTGTGTGTGTTTATCAGTCCAGGCTTTTTGTGTTGAGGAGACGGATGGCTAAGGACAGGCAACAAGCAGAAGAGACGTGTTTTTGCTAAGAAACACAATGAAGAAAACTCGCTGAATGAGAAGGGGTGTCCAAACTTTTGCTCTGTACTGTATATTTCAGTACATCACAGAAACAACTGAAACAAAGATCTAAACGCAGTTTAGCAGCAAACTTTGTGAAAACTAATATTTGTGTCATTCTCAAAACCTTTGGCCACAACTGTACAGCAGGAAGCAAAGGTGCTTCATGTTATTAATTGTTTGGGGACTAAAATCTCGACTTTGTCCAACAATCTCCCAAATTCTCTGACCCAGGCCGTCTAACCGAGGTTACTCCATCTCCATGTGTTCGACAAAATTTTTTACAAAAACCCATATTTAGACTTCAGACGTTGGATCTCTGGAATGAATTATCGAATCAACACAAGTCTTTCATTTGCTTTTTTTCTGTTGGCTTCAAAGCAGATGTTCTAGCACACAATGATGGGAAACCTGTGTGATTGTAACCCCCCTCGGCCAAATGCAACAAACATGGAACAGGAGCTTTTTTGAAGCAGGTTGAGATAAATCTCCAAACCCTCCACACCCACGCACAGTTTCTTCCTCTCGAGTAGCGTCGGGTGCGAGAGCTTCAGTTCTTTCATCGAGCCGTCATGGAAGAACAATGTAGTCCAAGTATCATTGTGTGATTTCCTTTCTAAATACTCTTACGATGAGTGAGCTCGCCGGTAGTGAGGAGAAGGCTGGTCATGAACATATTTTTTTTATGGCAAAATTACAGAACTGTAAAAGACAGACAGACATATTTTTGCTGACTTGTAAATAACGAGGAGTAAGAACGATGTGGTCAGTTACTCCAACAATAAATGTTCTAGATTAGATTAGATTAGATTCAACTTTGTCATTGCACATAGTCACAAGGCAACGAAATGCAGTTAGCATCTAACCAGAAGTGCAAGTTAGCAGTGYAATATAAACATATATACAGATCTATAAAAACTTACAGTAGGATAAAAGTAAGGTCTATGTATAAATTGTATTACAGACAGAAAATATGTACATGAATACACAGTGTAAAGTGAGCATAGATGGATAAATTAATGTACAGAATAGTTGTAAATCTACAGATATGTCTGATTATAAATATGTGGAATAAAGATATACAGAAACTATATAGAGGTGAATTTACATTATGTGCAGTAGTATGAATATACATATGAATAAATATGAGTCATTTAGCCGCTGGATGGGAATGCAGAGTGTATACCTATACACACATATCTCCATACTGTATATGAATATACACATATTAGTGTGCAGACTGTACAAATGAATGAAAGGGAAGTATTTACAGAGGTATTAAATTCTTGCACACCCCCTGGACATCTCTATTTATATTCATACTTTTCCGTACTGTTCACCTAGTTTCACCTAGGCTTTAATATTACCACCCAGGTTTTTCTTCTTATTCTCTTATATTTTTTTCTATATTTTTATTTTCTCATATTTTTCTTATGTATATTTTTTACTGTACAGATATTTCATATATTTTATATATTACTATTTTATGCTTAGGTAAATCTACCTCTACATTCTTTGTTATGTGCCTTTGTGTAAATACTCTTAAATAGTTTCTTATTCTAAGGTCACGGGCAGTCGCCTAAGCATTTCACTACATATCGTACTGTGTATGAATGTGTGTGTGACAAATAAAATTTGAATTTGAATGATGGTTATCAGTGATGGTGGTACCGTCCATGTAAGGGGGTCAGTGAAGTTGTGTTCAGTAAGGTAACCACTGTGGGGTAGAAACTGTTCCTCAGCCTGCTGCTCTGGGCTTTTAGGCATCTGAACCTTTTTCCGGAGGGAAGGAGAGAAAACAGTTCATGTGCAGGTGAGAGGTGTCTTTCACGATGCTTCGTGCTCTACGCAGACACCTCCTCTTGTAGACTTCCTCAATGACAGGAWGTGGGGTACCARTGATACGCTGAGCAGTTTTTACCACCCTTTGGATGGATTTACGGTCCGAGACAGAGCAGTTACCGTACCAGACTGTAATACAGCTGGTTAGTATGCTCTCTATTGCACAACGGTAGAAATTGTTCATTATGTCTTTAGAAATGTGATTCTTCCTTAATAGTCTCAGAAAGAAGAGGCGCTGGGAAGCTTTCTTGAGGAGACTGGTGGTGTTAGTGGACCAAGTCAAATCCTCAGAAATCCTTATGCACATGGAACACTGTGGTGTATCACAGAATTCCTCTATGATATAAAATATTATTCAATTTTCTAACACACTCTCACATTAGACAATAAAGAGCCTCTAGCAAAAAGTTATTTCTTACCCACTGATTAAAGAATCAATCAGCACTTAAACACAAACCTCATTCTAGGTGACAATGACGTGATAAGGAGATTTGATTCTGTCCATTAGCATGTATTATTTACTATATTATATTATTTTTCTCGTAGAGCTCAAAGGTCAGAAGTATTGGAACATCATCAGGAAAAAGGTTCGAGAATCGACAGCGCTCGTTACAGTGAGACGCTTATTGAAGAGCTGAAGACTAAAGTTCAGATTAAACACAGAGGACTGATATCAGAGGGTGTGTGATCTCGGGTGACGAGCACGTCCGCACACTTCTGCTCCACACTGTCGACACTCTGAGGTGTTAAAGCGTCCTCACTATAGTCCTGATCTCACTCCATCACACTGTTCGGTCCCCTGAAAGCAGAACTATGAGGATGAAGATACACTTCTGATGAAGAACTGAAGACAGCGGTGCATTCGTGGTTCACAGCTCAAAGTAAACATGTTTAATGAGGGAAAACGAAGCAAAGCAAAGAGAGAATGTTGAAAATTTATGCATTTCTACAGCCGGTGTGCGGATAATTTTTGACTCACCCTCATACATGCTCAGTACTGTATTTGTTCCTGGAGTTTGAAGCCACCAAACTTCACATCAGTTCTCACAGTGAGATTTGAACTGGACTCCTCACACTGTCGCATCTCGTCCATGTTTATGGCTTTCAATTGGTTACCAATAAAATCTGAACATAACAACATGTGTGTGTATGTTCAAAGCCCACTGACTCATGACCTACTGTCCTGAAGACTTGCACCACAGGATTTTTGATAAACAGAGAAACTTGCTGACTCTCAGACTGAGCTATTAAATAACTGGAGAGTTTTTAGTCTCGTTCACGCCGAACAACACACACACACACACACACACAAACATTCACACACAGTAAAAGGAGTGAATCTTTATTGAGTCAGTGGGGCGTTTGGTCTCAATTTCCACGTACAGTGTGATATTTATCCGTATTTAAAAAATAATATATAATTAAAATAATCAGATATTAAGCCTGTTTGCTGATGTCGGGAAACTGGAGGAAACTCAGCCAGCACGGGGAGAACCTGCAAACTCCACACACACACACACACACACACACGGACACGCACCCCGAGGTGAGAATCGAACACGAACAGAGGTACAAGGCGACAGCGCTAACCGCTAATGTCGCCCAGATTAGCATTTAACATTAGACTTTATTCAATTTAAGGTACTTTTAGCTTTAAGAAAAAAAAAACTGTTAATAACTGCTCTACAAAGTTTTTCCCCTGGATTCATCAAATGTTATTCTATTTCTTCACATTTGTTCTTCTACTGATGACTTTTATGCGACTCCATACGGGAGCGTAAAGCCTTCGTCCTCAGCTCAGCTCGTCCCAGACCTCGACTGACGGACGTGAGACGCTCCATCCTGCCACGCTTGTTATTTTCCACAGTTAATAAAATCACCCTGTTATCTCACGGTGTTTGATTCAGAGCGGCCCGCGCGCAGCAGGAAACACACCAGGAGGAAACAGGGCTCGAGTTGTTTAGATTTTATTTCATCCTTTACATCAAAGAATCTTTACTACACAGAGTTTTCTTTTCCATACAGCATGAATGAGGCGTGTGTAGTGTAGACATCAGGGGTGTGTGTGTGTTTGTAGAGAAAATCTCATACAGAGAGACCCAGTGCAGCTGGATCTCACCCGGTCAGCACCTGCTACAACAGAGCATGCTGGGAAAACGCTCCTTCTCATGCCCCGGAAACCTCGACTCCCACTCTGGATTCCTGACAGCATGAACACACAACTCTATAAACATGTTCATTTAACATTGAGGACACTTTACACACTGGGTTAGATAAAGGTAGCAATATTTAAAAAAAAAATAGAGAAAGAAAGAAAGAAAAAAATAAAAAGGATTGTGCGTGATTGCGTTCATACAGACAAAAACGAGCAGCGACGTGCGCCATCTAACGCCATAGGGGTGCACTGATTGACCTCTTCTTATTTTTCGCCTTTTAATCAGGATCTTTATCTCTGGCGCTTGAGACAAATTCTTTAGAGAGACATTTTTTCCTGCTTCATAAGCTTTAGATCGAACTCCAGATCCCTTAACGTGTCCAACTGTTACTGATTTAAATGTTTAATGTGATCGGATGTACAACAGAGCCAACAGCCAATGAGAAAGCACAAAAGAAAATATAAAGCAAATATCTAATAATCATCAGAATCAGGTTAAGAGGATTATACCGTACATTAGTACACTTTATGTATTTAATTAAAGAGACACATCTGAGCCAAGACCAAACAAAGAACTAAAGATTTGCATAAGAAGGTCGAAAACATTTTCATGTGCACTTTAATTTCTGTCCGCTACACAGAACATAACACACTACAGAACGAAATGCAACACTACATTTATTAAAAAAGAAAAAAAAGTGAAGTGTTTGGAATATAAACTGCTACAACTGATCGAACAATGTTGAGGTGTGTGTGTGTGTGTGTGAGAGAGAGAGAGAAAGAGATCAGTGCATCCCTACTGGTGCAAACACATCAAAAACCTGAGGGCTCATTGAGACTTTAAGGTCACTGTGACACAAAGAACCCAAAAGGTTTTTCATGTCTGAAGCTCGGAGCCGAACTTTAAGCACTTTAGTGTTTCTTTTGTTCCTCATGAAGTAACATGAACAAGGTTTTAAAAGAAAAAGGGGAAAAAAAGAAGAGAAAACCTCCACAGGATTGCCCGATTGAATCATTGTTTATACATTAATCATTTGTTATTATACTGCATCCAAACTGTAGTGTGAGCCCCAAAATAAAGAAAACAAGAAAAGTGACAACCATTTACTGCATACTTCAAAATAATATTGAGGTAAACTTCACTAAAAAAGATAAAAGAGAAACTGATCATGTGCAGTCAGCACACACACACACACTTTCTGTTTTGCTACAGGGCAGATGGTGTGTGTGTGTGTGTGTGTGTTCCAGTCTGGTTAGTAACGCTGGAACTGAATGTTGAACCCAGAGGACCAGCTGGCCTTTTCAGACTGAGGCACAAAGGGGGCGGGGCTTGTACAGACCCGCCGTTATTCAGGCACAAAGCAGGACGGCGTCGCGCGCCAGACAAAGCCGACTGGGAGTGCGAGCGCTGACGCGGGATCAGAGCTCTCACGTGATCGGAGAGAGACGCGACACACACAACTGATCCGAGGTCAGGGTTTGTCTCACATCACTGAGGAACTTCCCGCCCATAACCTTCACTAATCACAGCAGAGAAATCAAAACCCGCTCGCGCGCCCCGTGCTCGTGCTCCTCGTGCTCGTGCTCTCCGTCCTCGTGCTCTCCGCCCTGCACATCCGGGTTCCAGCACACATTAAAGTGATGTTGGGTGAAAGGAGAAAGTTTCTCTAAAGTCTAAAACAGTAACTCGAGCTCTTTATAGCTTCAGGCTGAAAGCGCCGTCTGGTGAATTTAAACTAAACCTCGTCATTAATATGAAACACAGAAACAGTTTATATATCGGATCTGTAATAAACCTACAGACTGAAATCACGTGAAAATACTCATAACATCACGTCTCTACTGCACTCCAGTCTGTGTGTGTGTGTGTGTGTAAGAGAGGGAGAAGGGACGGGGTGCTGATAGTTTTGAGCACGCGTTTATATTGCTGCTGTGGTTGAACTGTGTATGATCAGTGTGTAACAGCAGCAGGTCAGGACTGGAATCTGAATCTCACACAGGACCTGAGGCACTGTCCTGGAGCGCCCTCTGGTGGACAGTCCATTTTCTATAAGCACATTTTCTATATTTAAAAACAGAAAAACAAAAACAAACAAACAGAAACAGCAGCACGACTCTCACTGCTCGGTCACACTGGAGACGCTACTCTACTGCAGACCCAATCAAATCTGAACCAGAAACTGAGAATATTGAAGGTGTTAAACATTATAATGAATATTTAAATCTCATGAACTACACACAGATTATTATAGATAGATTATTTGTAGAACACATGCAGGGAGAAGAAAAAGTACCCAAAACTATATAAAGTAAGAGGACGATAGAGACGGACCGGAACGCTGCTGTGCTGTAATGTTAACGTTACCGTCTGGATACGAACTCGCTCGAGATCATTAATCATATCTGTCTAGAACAATTAGCTGCATTCTGCCACGTGACGGCGTTTTAACTACCGTAAATACTGTAAAGAGAAACGTCACAAACGTCACCACATCAGGAATGAACATTAAGCTTAACGTTATACGTCCTCGCGGTGTTTATCACCTTATAACTGTTTAAAGTTACAGGAAATTTTAAAAACCTGAAACATTATAATTACATTTACAGTATAATCTTTGTGTCCATGTTTGTTCCATTAATGACTATTAGGATTTTAACTAATCTCACCTTCAGAGAAACTTTCATTTATTGCAAATCTAACAATGAAAAAGCTAAACTAGCAAAATGATGTATTCTCATAATAAATGATCAGAACTACACCGCTAATTCATAATTACAGATTTATGGTAGTTGGTCTCTTTTTACCGAGCCTTTAATTGAATGAATTTAAATCATTTGTTTATTTATGTTGAGAAAAACAAAACGCGTACAGTAATGTCCCAGTATATATATATGGGATATTTATAGAGGTTTCTATACTCTTCTATAATCTTATAAAACCAGGTAACAGGTTGTCGTGCATCACCAGCGTTCACATCACAGACCCAGTTCACCTTCACGCTAATCTGAAACAGACCCGATATTTGTGCAATTGTTTACCGATCGCATCCGATCCACATGCGGTCTTACCGTAGATCAGACAGCATCAGACACATGGTCATGTGACTTAAAAGAGAACGCTGAGATAAAATGATGTTCATTCTGCATTGCAGTCAGATAAAAGTTAATTACAATTCTGTATGTGACTGGTCAAGAAAAACAACAAAACAAAGCAGAAACCGCGAGTCCTGTAAGGTGAACGTGATCTCGGTCTGTGTCCTAGTGGTTCTGGTACGTCATCTACACCCTGCATGTGAATCCACACCGCTATAATCTCAGCTGTTCACTCACACGCGCGGATGTAAAGTGATCATCTCCATCTCACACCGTCGGAAAGATTAAATCAGTTCACGAACAAGAAATCATTGAAGGAATTGTGCAGTTTAAAGTTAAAATTGTGCGACAGTTAATAAAACTGTATGAGACATGAGGACGTGATGAGGAGGTCAGGTTTATCTCTTCTGTATGAAGAGGACGTTCACGTTGGGACGGACTACAGACACCGCGAGTGACGCACGACTGCAAGAGAAAATCAGATGAAGTCCTTAATTAAATCCGTTTTAAATCTGCACAAAGAGTCGAGTAGAAACAAAGCTCCGGCGTTTCCTAACATTGAAATTTAATCAAACGTATCTGAACGTCCCGCGTGTGCTTCTGTGACGCGGCGCTCAGGATCGGACAGAGTTCAGGGTCCTGTAGCCGGAAACGTGTGATGTGCCGTGTATCACAGGGATGAGACTGATGACATCATCTGTACTCTACATGGTCAGGGTCAGGGTTCAGGGGTCGGCGCGAGGAACGCTCTGGAGGAACGGGGTGAAGGACGAGCGAACCGTGCGGCCCTTCAGAGGCTGCTGGACCCGGAAGTTGTTCACCATGCTCTTCTGTACCTCCTCCTCCGCCGAGGTGAACAACAGACTCCTGAACACGGCCAACTGAGAGAGAGAGAGAGAGAGAGAGAGAGAGAGACGAAATCAGAAAACACTTTGTTCAGCTGCAGTGCATTATGGGATCTTCTGTTCTCTATAATGACACTGACACAGTGTCGCTCACGTGGTCTTTATTTCTGTTTTTAAATCACTTTAACGAGCTCCTGGTTCATCGAACAGCTGTTTAATTCAGTTTAACATTTTAAACTCTTTACTGAACAATTTTCTTCACATATCTTTGAAGAGGAAAAAAAATATTGCAAAGTTTCTTTCTGAAAACTCGCAGAACTAGTTTTAAAGCTGCTGACGTTTACTGGGAGAACTGGACGGGGAACATAATATCTGTCGTCCATTTGTGGTTTTAAAAGACAAAAGAAAGAGAAGAGAAATGAGAGCGAGTGTGTGTAACTGATTGGAGAAGAGATGGAGAAGTACCGCATGGGGGAAAACAAACAAACAAACAAACAAACAAACAAACACATGATCAGGTTACTGAACACTAAATGAAACGTTTATAAAAATAAGACCAGATGTTAGAGTTCAGGAGGCGGTTCAGACACGCGGGACGATTACGAGACGTTTATTTACCACCGTTACACAAAACCTGTAATTAAACTCCAGCCTGTTATTTCTGGACAGAACTGAAGTATTTTAATTCTACACTGGAGCTCGGCCGGGACACTGGCATGAGATTAGGATTTAAAGGTCACGTCCTGTAGAGGAGACGGGTTGAGAAGGTTCGAGTCCGCGTCTCCGCCCTCACCTGATCGTGGCTCACTTCAATCGGCTGCTTCATGACGATCCAGGTGACGGCCTCGGTCAGAGGGGGCGTGGTCAGGGACCCGGCGTACGTCCAGTACTCGTTTGTGTCCTCGGGCAGGAGGCAGGACGGGTCAAATTTATTAAACTCCACTACGCTGTCCTGTGTGGTGCAGGGGGGGGGGGGGGGGGGGGGCGGGACAGAAGGACAGAGTAGCGGAGACAGACGATGGAAAGTGGAAAAGAAAAACAGAGACAGAAAGAAGACAAAACAGCAGCTGTTAAAGTAAATAACAACAACAACTGTATAAAAATGCATGTTGTGTGTGTGTGTGTGTGTGTGTGTGTGTGTACACTGCCAGGACAAAAACAAATACACACTGTACAATGCTGTGCAAAAGTATTCATACCCATTTGCTGTATTTACACTGAGGTTAAAATCACACACAGGTCGACTGGATTTACTAATTAAGTGAGTGAAGGGGGTGAATACATATGCACACTACACTTTTCAGGGTTTTATATGTAAAACATTTTGGCAACCATTTATAATTTTCCTTCCACTTTACAATGTCACAAAACACATTTACGCTTGGAGCTGTTCAATGGGGTGTGAATACTTTTGCATGTGTATCCCTTTGGATCGCCATTAGCTTTGATCGTACGTCATGTCACAGCATTCGTTCTGTCCAGAGTTTAACAGATTTCTGCTGGAGGACTCGTGTTGGTGATGAAGGACTCGTGTACTGTCGTTATAAGGGCGTGGACAGGAGGGCGGGGACTGGAGGGCGGGGACAGGAGGGCGGGGACAGGAGGGCGGGGACAGGAGGGCAGAAATGAGAAGCTGCTCACTGCTTCAGTTAGAGTTAAAGGGATTGTTAACATCTGAACGTGTTGGTCGCTGCAGTAATTATCCAATCGAACACTAACTATGTGCCAGTCTGAGCTCCAGGACGGGCGCGGTTTTATTTAAACTCAACAGGAAACAGAACCGACTTTGCTTCTTAACCCGAGTCTGATCCATTAGAGTTCTAGAGAAGAGCCTTAACATAAAGTATTTAAAACGCTTTAGGATTTCATTTCTCCTCGCAAGCCCCCCCAGCGCCCCCCCCCCTCGCGGTTTTAAAGCAGCAGTACACACCTTGTGTCTGACGGCAGGCAGCGCGTCCACCAGCTTCTGCAAACCCTCGTGTCTCTTTCCAACCTAAACAAGGGACAAAAATCACAGAGGCAATTTTAGACTCCAGCATTTTAATGTCTCGTCACAAAAGGCTGTAATTCATGAAGAGCCACTGAACACGACCCTGAACTCAGAGACTCCACTCATGTTACTCAGCGCTGTTCACTTTAAAATGGTGTGTGGTTTTGATGAGCAGCAAAGAATAGAGGTGGGAATTTGAAAAAAAAAAAAGAAAAAAAAAACCCCACAAAATTTCAGTCATTAAAGGAGTTCCTGGGAGGCCGGCGTGTCAGACGTGAATCAGACAGACGGTCCGATCGTGACTCCGACGTACTGAGACAACTTACTACCTCGATGGTGTTCAAGCTCTAGTGACACACACTGATCAGTGCATCAGTGTATCAGGGGATTATATAGAGACATAAAGGGAGTGTTTACTCTCAGCACTGTGTTCTGTTATTTTGTACAATCATGGGTTTGTAAAAGTCCCAGTTTGACTCGAACGCCCCTCGTATGCCTCACATTTACTAACAGCACTAAACAGAACCATGACGCAGATCTATACAAAGACAGGAAATCATTTTCTGCTCCTGCTTTCTGACCCGTGAGGACAGTGGAGTGTAATTACGTCTACAATAATATAATAAATGAAATGGGTGCGGTTCGGGTGTGGTTCGGGTGTGGTTCAGACGCGGTACCTTCAGGAAAACCCCGATCACAGCCAGTCCGTTCTCCTCCATGATGGCTTCCTCAAATAACGCGTATTTATCTGCATTCCAGTGGACCAAGTGAAGCTGCAGGAGAGTAGGAGGAGTTATTTACATACGTACTGTATACTGTATATAAGCTCTGTGTGTGTGTGTGTGTGTGTGTGTGTGTGTGTGTACAGTAAATACATTATATACATTACAGCACGTCTCACCTTCTTTCAGGAGACTAGGAATGTCTCATAGGAATATGTAACACCAGTCTCTGTCCTTGTTTAACACTTACATTTACGGTCTATTAGTCATTTGCAGACACTCTGATGAGTCTCCAGTGTGAGTGTAAATAAAAACATGCAGAAAAAAAAAACAAAAAAAAACCACACACTGCTTTTAGTTCTTTTTCCAATTTTGTCCTGATTAGATTTTCCCCCTATTGTGACCTCATATGTGAAGAGACCCTACTCCAGAATGTTGCTGTGTGTGTGTGTGTGTGTGTGTGTGTGTGTGTGTGTGTGTGTGTGTGTGTGAGAGAGAGGGACAAAGTTGAGGTAAAAAAGAGTCTCAAGTCTTTTTAAAATCAGTCTTTTTTTTCTATGTTTTTTCTACAAACGACTTGACCGAGCCGGAGTTCTGACTGTAACAGATCGGGCGGCGCCGTCTCCGGATCTGAACCCTGCTGAGTTGTTGATGTGGGCGGAGCCTGACCGTGTGGTGCAGAGGGAGATGCATCACGCCAGTCCATCTCGTTTGAGACGCTTCAGGAAGCGCGGCGTGAAATCAGATCATCTAAAAACACTGACGACCCGCCGGGGCAGAACTGCTCGGTACTGAATCAAACTGAACAGTCTGAAGAACACAGTTAGAAATACTGATTTTCATGAGATGATGACTGTGATGATATCAGTGTGTCTCGTCTTTTACCTAATTTTATATTCAGAATTACAGTGGAACCTCGGTTTGTGAGTGATGCGGTTTGCGAGTACTCAGCAAGACGAGCAAAGATTTATAATAAATTTTGACTTGAAAAACAATAAAGTCTTGGTTTACATGATCACAACTGTCCAATGATTTTTCTCTCTTGTGCTGTGGAATTATGGGTAATCGTCTCCACTGCTGGGTCTTAGTGCTCGTCTCTTACTGGTATAACCAACATCTCGCTCTGTTTTAGCGTGTCTCCTGTGTGTGTGCGCGTAATTTGACACACGCACACACGAAAACACCTATCTGTGGGGATTTATTTTTACTTTATATATTGTATTAATTATTTTTATGTATTTATTGTTTTGGGCTGTAGAACGAATAATTTGAGTTTTCATTATTTCTTAAGGGAAAATTCGATTTGGTTTGTTTTGGACAACAAGTCCACTTCCAGAGCGAATAATGCTCGTAATCCAAGGTTCCACTGTAATTGTGTGTGTTGCTTTGGAAAACAAACTTGCACACACGCGCACACACACACACACACACCACCAGTGTTCCCCTTTACCCCAGATCTAACACATCAGGTCTGTTTAGTTTACCTGCACAGGTGTAGCATTACAAATTGTGTGTGTGTGTGTGTGTGTGTGTGTGTGTGTGTGTGTGTAAGAGAGAGAATTCCACAACTCAAGCTCGACACAATACATGAACACAGACACTATTCACTGGACTCAATTCACCTGGCGAAATAAAAGACTGAGGGCGGAGTTAGGGCGTGGTGAGGGCGCTAGAGAGAATCAGAGCGACTTATTGACCGCACACAGTAATAATTGTACTTACACACAGTTTATTGTTCAAACTGTACAAGCGTGTGTGAGTGTGTTGAATTTGTGTCCTTGTTGGAGGTTAAAGCATTTTACTAAAAACTTTCCACTTCTAAACAGAGCATGGACACACACACACACACACACACGCACTGTTTACAGGTTAAACACTGCTCTTTCTGCCACACTCTTTCCTTCGTGTGTATTATGTGCAAGTCAAATCTCTGTCTCTCTCACAAAGAAATAAAAAACAAGCGAACAAAAAGAGGAAATAAAAACCACGGCTGATGCAGTGTGAACTCT
>QMIH01001639.1:2950-42982 GCA_003987875.1 Clarias batrachus | reverse complement strand
ATATTTTTTTTTTTCCATGTGGAGCGGTTACTATGGAAACGATAAGGAGTTAGAGTGAGTGCATGAGATCTGCTGTTATAGAGAACTCCTCAAGCTGCAGTGACCAATCAGAGCGCAGGGTTCGGGGGCGTGTACCTCAGCGGGGTAGAGGTGTCGGTCCACGGTGTGCTCCGAGCCCCAGGTGTTGTTCTCGCCCCAGTGGAAATGGAACTGACACAACCTGAACTGATCCTCCAGAGGGCCACCGCGCAGTACTGACACACACACACACACACACACACACACACACACACTTAAATACACCTCTAGACACGGCCAAACCTGCCTGGCTCCATGTGAAAAAGTAATTGCCCCCAAACCCTGCTAACTGGTTGTGGCGGTGCCAGCTGCAGTGAGGTGTTTGTGGTGACTGGGTTCGAGTCTCACAGCGCTGTCGGCTGCTCCCCTCCACAGACGTGTTTAAATTCAGCTCCACTGGAAGTCTGTTTAAAGATTTTAATCAGATTTAAGTCTGGACTTTGACTGGGCCTCTAAAACCTTCACTTTTTTTTTTTTTTTTTTTTAAACCCCGTCAGTTGCCGGTGTGTTTTGGAGGTCACGACCTCATGGTCAGACGTTCTCCGTCAGGTTCTCCTGCTTGAGCTCAGAATGCTTTCATCAGTTACAGCACGTCGTCCAGGTCGTGAAGCTGCCGAGCCCCAGACCATCACATTTAACTACAACTTCCAAAAATCATAGCTCACTCATGGGGGGCAATTACTTTTTCACACATGACCAGGCAGGCTAAGACAGCTTTTTTCCCTTAATAAATGGAATCGTCATTTAAATCATCTGGAATATTAAAATGTGTTCGATCTCGATCATTAGAGTGCGACAGATCCTAAAAGGGGGCAAATACTTTCTGAACATTGAGTTGTAACAGTTGATGGTGACATCAGCTCTTACAGGAAGCATTAGAAACGTCGTACTATTAGGATTTAAAGTGAATATTACTGATAAACATTTCAACTGATATTTAACATTCGCTGTTTATTCTGTTTATATTTATGTTTATGTTTATATTTCTTCCTAATCGAGCTCATGGCGCAGTGACTTTACTAAGCGATCGGCTCTCGCTAGCGTCATGAACACGACCGGCGTGTGCTCTTACCGCTCTTGTCGGTCGTGTCGTCGTACTCCACCAGGAAGGAGTAGCCGTTGTTCCAGATCTGCTGGCAGGTTCTCGGGTCGTACTGCGTCACCAGCGGCTTCAGCGTCGGGTCGAAGACGCTCTTCCGTAAGCTGATGTCGATGGGAGACTGACGGTCTCCTCCGGGAACCTCCAGAGGCCCCTGCCACATCGGGTGCACTGAGGACAGAAAACACCAGACGTCCAGTTACAACAGAGAAAAGAAAAACTGAAGTGAAGCGGATTCACCACGAAAAGAAAGAAGATCTACACCAAAGACCTACGCTGTGGAAGACACGCTGCAGCTCCACACGCTTCATCACACATGATTTAAGAGAGAAAACACGAACAGGAACCAAGGCTTTCTCTGAAACCGTCACACGAGTGGAAGCAGAAGAGAAAGAGAGAAAGAGGAAGAGTTCTCCTTCAGTGATGCGACTCACGAAGAACCCGTTAAAGAAAGCCGTAGGAACGACACGTCATCTCCACGCGGGCAGGAGGGAAAAAACCCAGGCAGGAACCCAATCTGGTGGAGGTTTACATCTCCTGCTCCCTCGAGACGAAAAGATGAGAAGTTTAGGAAGAAACGAGCCAACGCTAGAGCATATCGTCTCCACACACACACACACAGGCAGTTCCTGAGAGCTTATACACACATGTGACCCGGAGCTCCAAAGGCGTTTCACTGAATTAAATGTGAGCCTCAGGAATGTGAGCAGGAAGTGAGCTCACGGGACAAACAGTCCACGAGGTCACGCCTCCAAACCACTTCAAGGGGCAGCAGGACAAAAAAAAAACCCACTCCCCTTCCAACACGCAGCCTGCTTACAGACATGCAGACTAATAACAGCGAGATTTCCACATCTACAGAACCGGAGACGCGGCTGGGACGTTCAGCTCTTTATCCTCTTTAGGCCACAGCAGTGCGTCTGTAATCACAACTAATCAAATAATAAGTAATCAAAGACAAAGACGTGCATGTGGGCTGGTTGTTTCTTTTTACATTAGCCTGGACGCGCCCTCACCATCACTGGACACTGGAGATTCCTTTCATAAAATCCTCATTTATTGTCTCTTGGACGATGAAAACTTCTGTATATTTTATCTGTTTGACATCATTAGATTATTAGCAGCAGAAACGTGTGAATAAACTGCTACTGTAAAATAAAATAAACCAACAGTAAAATGAGTGCATTAATAAGAGCACACACACACACACACACACACACACACTAGAGCTGCTGTTACAGGAAATTAATCAACATCACCTGACCAATCAGATTGCAGGAATTTAGAGGTGACATGTGATCTAATTAGTATGTTTTCTTTCCCCCAGACACCGGTTGACTTCCTGTTTTCTATCAACTAAACTTTTAAATGTGATCAGGCCTCTTAGACACAAACAGAACTGTACTATATATATATATGTATGAGTGACTCGGTCTGCGAGCGTTCTGCTGGATGAATGATAACCTGTTAAACGAGCGATGTCTTTATATACGAGTACTGTAGTACGCACGCGCTCTGTCCGCTGAGAGTCATGTGATCACAGCTGAGCCAGTGGTTCCTCTCTCTCTCACCGTGGGATTGAGGGTAATCGTCTCCCATGCTTGGTCTCTGTGCGTGTGCGTCACTCATATAATCAACATCCGTGTGTGTGTGCGCGTGTGTGTGTGCGCGTAAACAAGTTTAAACTGTTTTCCACCGGATTTTATTTTTGTTCACTTAAACACTCACATCAAACTCACATGGCGTTGAGCTCAAACTGTATTTCCTGCACGTGATCAGTATCAGACACACCCTGCTCGCTGAACTCCAGCCAATCAGAAGCTTTTATTTTTACATTCTGACGACCCGTTTCCGTCCGACTCCCTTTAATGTTTTACGTGTGGCTCAGTGTGTATAGGTGTCACCAGTTACACCCCTCCCCTCCCTCAACCACGCGGTCTGACTCACGGTGAGATGTGGCGAGGTTCCGTGAGGACCTCCCAAAATTAAACGTTACATTTTTCTCTTGGAAAGATTGGAAACGTAAACACTACACCAAAACCTGCAGTGTATCGTGATGTCATACGTACGGCCACCGCGCGAAACCGTGTGCGAGTCCGGCCCACAGGGGGAGACATTTTCATCGGTTGTTATTTTTATCAGTATGTGGTAAATGTCTCTCACACACCCACACACCCACACACACACACACACACACACACACACACACACACACACACACACACACACACACTACTGATCAGAGACAGACACGTGCAGGTCTAACTGGTCTATAAGTTAAAGTATCAGATGATTAAGGCAGCGTGTTGATTTGACTCGTTACACAGAGACTCAGAACAGAGCGAGAGGAGTTGACTGGAATGTGTGTGTGTGTGTGTGTGTGTGTGTGCACGCTCTTATTAATGCACTCATTAATGTACTGTTATTAATGCAATGTACTAATGTAATGCTACTACTTATTAGTAATTTTTATTAATTATTGTTAATATTCTATTGTTTAATCTTTCACTTTATTTACATTATAATAATCCTGGGTGAGTTTTATGTTTATACATGAGGGTGAAAGTCCCGTGCAGACAGACAACACGTTACTTTCTTTAGTGCAATCAATGTTTCTGTTGGAAGAAAAAAAAAAAAGAAAGTGAGAGAATCGTGATCTCAGTCCTGATGGACATTTTGTCACGATTCGTCTCTGCTCTGCTCACTAATGTAGAAGACAACAGAAAACAGCTACATAAAGAGACGCACACTGCTGACATGAGTGATGTAGTAATAATTATTGTCCAGCAGGTGTCAGAATAGAGCTCAGTCTCAATTATCTCAGAATTTTCATCATTTTCACTTCAAAAACATTCCTGTCTCAGAAACTTCCTCCATGACTAGTGAGCGTGACAGATGACTAGTGACTAACTAGGTGACTAATCCTAACTAGCAGCTTTCAAACAAACAAAGAAAAATAATATTCTGCACAACGTCACCAGCAGGAGTTTACTTGATTCTAATCGAGATATAAAAGCCTGTGTGTCAACCTGTTAGCAGGATGACGCGTTCGGTTAAAAGTCTCGTCCATGATTGGACAGATCGATTAGACGGAGAGTGAAATGCGAGCCAATCCCAGAGCACGAAGGCGGGACTTAACCTCTGATTAGGTTGCAGTCGTGTGAGGAAAAAAAAAATCCCCAGTAGCGATAATTAAACTTTTTTCTGTGCATTTTACTACAAACACCTCGAACATATCCTAATAAAACCTGGCAAGTCGTCGACAGTGTTAACAGATCACACTCCATGTGTAGACGCGTTTATTTCACAAGCTTCACGTTGGTTTTTAACCCCGTGTACACACTAGTCTTTCTGCTTATTTTAAACATTACAGGGTCTAGAACAAGTTTAATGTTTATTACTCTTACACAAGATACAATTTTAATTCCCAAGATGAGAAAAGAAAAAAAAAAAAAAGTACCCATGCATCATGAGTCACTTTTAAAGCGTCACTTCCTGGACGGTTGTGATTGGTACGTCCACTTCACATGGTGGAATATTCTACATGTGTATACAGAATATGTACATCACATGCCATTCAGTCATGTTCATAATGATCCATACATTTGACTAAATCTGTAATAAATAGCATAATAAAGATGACAAAATCCGATCAGATTCAAGAGATTTTTCTCACAAAAACAAGACACCAGGAACAAGCTCAACTTTTATCTTGGAGTTATTTATAGAACTTGAGGTTACAGGACCTCGATACGTCCATCGACCCTACCGTATTAAAGAAAAGCTAACAGACTGTTGTTTTGACGGTGTGGGGGCGGAGTCAGTTGAGCAGAGCTGTTTTGAATGGATTCTCTCTCTGCACCAGCACTTCCTCCTGCAGCCAGCAGAGGGCTCCAACAATTACAAACTGCCCCTTTACCCTATAAATATTGATTATAGGTCTGTTTACAAACACTGTTCAGTTTAACTAATCCAATCTGAACATGTTTAATCTCTTCTTAGATTATGCATTTCAATTACATCAGCATCATGTCGAGCATATGATGATTCAGGAATTTACAGAAAAAGATTGGAAGTGATGAAAACTCTACTTAAATATATAGAAAATGAGTACAAACAGAATAAACCTGTTTAAATCATCTTTGACCTGCAAACATCATGGTACAACATCCAGCTTTCTATTTTAGTTTGAGCAACATATCTAAATATGAGGTCTTGCATCATGTGACAGAAAAGCCTAAAAAGCCAGGTGTGTCATGTCCCCTTCCGTCTCCTGTCAGTACAGTAGGCGAGTATTAAAGCCGTGTTATCAATTCAGAGCTCATTGCATCATCACATACCAAATGGATGCTGATACGCTTCCGTCTCTATCTGTGTTTATTTCTAGATAAGCTCGAAGAATTTTTCTTTGATCATTAAAGCACCTTAACACAATGCTAATCTGCGACGTTTTGAGAAAGCTGCACCGCTCACGATACACACGATACACTTATCTGATCTCATGATGTGACATTCAGACATATTGTGCCGTTTTAAAGACGCTATTAAAGTGTGCTATTAAATACGAGAAAACTACAAGCGTGGCTTTACTGTTTGCTTTTCTGTGCTAGTCGTCATTAGAAAACCTTCTTGTTTCATGTAAGACAAGTTGATACACACACGACCTGAGGATCCGACACAGCAGCCCTGATGTCATCTGAGTGGGTTTTTAAAGCATGTCCATTTCTCATGATATATAACACACATCAATGTCTGATATCTCTCCATGACTTCCAGCAGTTTGGACAGTCAATTTATTTATTTATTCGTTCCCATGAACAGACTGTAGTTACAATGAGATCACGTGACACTTAACTGCACTCCTACCTGCACACACACACGGTTTGTCTTTATTCAACCAGTTCTGATGAAGTTGTGCAAGAATTAATCTCTTGTTTCACAATCCTAAAAGAACTTTTTTTTTTTTTTACTATTTGTTAATAATAGTGCCAACCACAAAACACACACACACACACACACACACACACACACACACACACACACACACACACACACACAGAAGGGGTTAAATACTTCTGCGTGGAAGTGTGTAGATATGAGTTGAGTAAACCAAAAGCTTTTATCATTGAAATAAAGCAGAACATTGTTAAGGACAGACCCGCAGTCACGTCTCATTCATGCATCACAGTCATAAACACACACTGTTAGAGACTGAAGAGAAACACTTACTCTGGGACAGGACGAACCTGCTCGAGCACGCGGACAGGTTACACATGCGGACCGGAACCGAGCGGAGCTGCCGGACCAGGTGCCGGTGGAGCTGCCGAGTAAACACTGCTAGGAGCACCATGACTAAACACACTCTCTCACACACACACACACACACACACACTAACACACAGCTTACTGCTCTACTACAGGCGTAACGCTTAAAGATGAACTTAAATCAAACGCCCACAAGTCTTCTGTTTATTTAAAACTAAATCTTTAATGAACTCATGCGCACGGAAGCGCGAGCACACCTAAGGCTGCAGCCCCTCCACCGAACGATACAATGTTGCGCCTGCCATACAGCTCGCGACGGTTACGTCATTCGAGGGGCGACGTTTTGAACATCGATTGGTGGATTTTCGAAGAGGGGGCGGAGTTACAGCTGTCACGCGTTACGTAACCCAAAGTGTAGGCTTATTTATTTCCGTGTTGTATTACTCTCAATACGCGAGCAAACCGTTTGTAAGTAATTATATGTAATTATGTGACGTGTTCACTTTATATCACTTTATATATTTAAACAAATTAACATTTTATTTGGACGCGCAGCACCGTCGGCCAATCAGCGTTCGTCTCTGAGGGGCGTTCGCGTGTGTGTGTGTGCGCGCGCGCGTGTGTGTAAACACAAACACATTATACGTACATATATAAAATGTTTTCATATAATAAAACACGAGTCATTTTGCAAACAAAACTGACGCGAACATCGTTAAACTGAACAGAGCGGAGACGCGTGCACGTGCAGAGGACAGTACAGACAAACACGTCGTGATGTTCAACATGTAATTAGAGCAAAACAAAGGCCAAGTTCAAGGGATCAGCGCCGGTTATTAAATGTATAAAACGTGCCACACTATTCGTAGATTCATAAAGTTTATAAGTTATTGTTATTGCTCTTAAAGAAGTTCTAGATGTGAAAGAGTTTTATGACCCAAATTCCACCTTTTCTGTAGAATGACCCATATATAATATACACACACACACACACTATATTTATTGTGTTCACAGATTCACAGGGTCAAAAATAGACCGAAAGGAATGACAACAAACATCATCTTATCTCACGTCACGGCTACGAGCCAACTGGGTGATTCGCATCATCTCACCCGGAGCCACTTTGGATGAACCCTGTGTGTACTAGCACACGGACTGGACTTTTGACCTTTGTTGTAAACATTAGAACACACAAACGTTCAGATACTTGGTGTTCGTCCTGCATCGAGACAAACGGCTGTTTATTAACGTCTCGTTCTTTCTCAGTGTAAAAGCAGAATAGGTGCAAAATTCAGGTGCAATAAACGCATGTCTTTAGTAGCTTTCAGGTTAAATCTGATTTAATACTGGACACCTCCTCTGAAGTGACCTAAAGGATGATTTAGAATTGTTTATATAAACGACAACAACAAAATGTTGGGAAAAATACGCTGTAAGATTCATAGTTAGTATTTACTGTACACAGAGGATCCTTTGTGGCAGCTATTATTAATTCAGCATACTGTATTTTCCGGTAATGTCTCCAGGACAGGATTTACTGTGACCCAGTTTCTAAGTACTGACTTGACAGAAGAAAGCGAACGATGTTTGACTTGTTTGATGGACAATCCAGAATGTTGAGGGGATCATAAAGCAGTACGATACCTGTACAATATTTATGAGTAGAAGTTAGCAAACCAGTATGATTAAGGGGGGGGGGTATTATAAATATTATTATAAATAAATATTATAAATACTGATCACACTAAAATAGGATTTATAACACCCGAGCTTGAGAATCTTGTTTGAGAGGAAGAAAACACAAGACAACTCATAGGGAGAATAAATAACTGCCATCAAATTGTATTAAAAAACATGAATAAACAAAAACCTTTTACGTTTGAGAGAGGCTTACTGAACAGGACAAAAATACTGTGAAATGAACACCTGCATCAGGTTGTTTCTGCAAGTCCATCAAATATAATAAATATGGAAGGTCTTCAACATTGATGATTAAACACACAAGGCGTTTCCTTCAGCCTCTTATTCCTCCGAAAGGCAAATACATCGTAATAACCTTAATGCTTTCTCTGAAAGATTTTCATCAAAGCATTTCTGAAAAACAATCTGAGAACAGTTGTGGATAAACAAACATGTCTGAGAGTCCGTTTGTTCAGTTTGGGGGTTTAAAAAAAAAGAAAAGAAAAAAAGACATCGATGCAGTGCTCAGCGTTTTTTGTACACATGTATTTACACAAGGTTGTTAATGGGAACAGTGGGAACAATACAAATAGAAGAAGTCCCTCTGCGCGGAGGGAAGACGACAGGACTAGTCTAGGGCGATGATGTCATCATCGTCGTTGTTTTCAGCCGGCTGAGGGTCGAGACGTTTACGTTTGGGCACCGCTTCGCTCGTATCCGAGTCCTGGTGCTTCCTCTTGAGGCCGCTGGTCTCCGTGGAAACGTCCATGGTGCTGGAGGAAGGTTCTTCGTCCGAGTCTACGATGAGAAGGTCGTCGTCCTCGTCGGCCGCCGCTGAGTACGAGAGGAAACGGACAGGAGACAGAAGTCACGACACTCATGTTACGTATGAGTTTTAACACACTGCACGTGGTGTTTAAGACGTTTAACTTTACCTTTTGTTGAGGTAGAGGGCTGGGCGGAGTCTTTGTTGCCATTGGTGATGTTTTTCTCTTGTTCTGGAGCACTTGTGGGTGGAGCTTTCTCAGGGGCATCGCCCACAACCTCGAACTCGACATCCTTCGGCATTTCCTCACTAACACACACACACACACACACACACACACACACACAATCATTAGCACTGCACATGTTGAGGTTAGCATTATCCCTTTGAGAGACACACACTCATACCAGTGCACTACGTTGACCAGGAGCGTGTAATCCTGCAGGAAATCGTCGGCTTGAAGCCGGCTGCCGTTCCGAATCCCAAAGTCTGATAAGAGTTTGCTGTTGTTTGCTACAGACAGGAGAGAGAGAGAGAGAGAGAGAGAGAGAGAGACACTGGAGTTTAAATCAGGTCTAAAACGTAATAAAACACTGAAGTGGACGAGGAGTCTGAGAGTCAGTGATCTGCGTCTCCTTGAACCTCAGGCTCACCTTCGGTTTCTCCTTCCTCTGAGGAGATCAGGATCGTCCCCTTGCCGTCCTCGATCTGCACGTCCGGTGCCACCATGCCGAACTTCTCCTTCAGGATCTGACCGATAAATACAAGTAGAAGTGTTTTCACTGTACAGTACGTCCCCTACTTACAAATGAGTTCCTCTCCGTGGGCGCGTTCACAAGTCTGATTCGTTCTCAAGTCGTGAATCTCAAACAACTTTTACACGAATAAACAAAGTAAAACAAAACCAATCCACCTGAATGCACCGTGCAGAAAAGCGGAGAACTAAACATTGGGTGACAGACTGCAGGGTGTGTAATGTCTCACCTTGTCCTGTAGAGTCTGTACGAGGACTTTGTGCACGTTGAGTTTAACCGTGGCTTCGGGTTTGCTGGCGCACACGTAGCAGTTTGGGTTGGGGCGATCCAGCGCACACGGTACCAGGAGCTTTTTCCTGGGGTTCGGCTGCTTGTTCAGGAAGATCTGAGAGAGATAGAGAGAGAGAGAGAAGGGAAACAGTCCCAAACGTTAGATTACTAGAGATGATATTAGATATATAACGATGAAGCTTTAAGTACTGTGTATTAAAGCAGCAATATTTTGTTTTTAACAGTCTTTACATTGTCCAAGTTTCTAATTATTTCCTTATTTTAATCTAATGAGCAGCACTGTCGTCATCACATTAGATCTGAATTGTGTCTGATCGACATGTACAAGGGGATCCTTTTTTTAAAGCAGATCCCCCCCCCCCTTTTCTGTGTGTGTGTGTGTGTGTGTGTGTGTGTGTATTAGTGAGCGTAAGAGCATTCTCACACAAACATAGCTCTGATTTCCTCCCCGTAGTTTATTTATTTTGTGTAATAATGAAACTTTAGGTATTTGGAGACGCCCCGCCTCTCACCGTGCGACACTGCTGGATGTCGGAGCTGAGGATCTTCAGCGCCTCGAGCACGATGAGGCCCGCGATGACGGCGTTGGTGGTGGCGATGGCGGGGATGATGTTACCGGCCATGGCTGGAGGAAGAAGAGCCACAAACAGTCAGCTACATGTCCACAGGACACAACACTGAGGACAAGGTCACGCCCACTGAGAGACGATGTTATTGTGAAATCTGGACCATCGAACGCAAACACTGATTCACGGTTAACAGATAAGAGAGAATGAAAGGAAAGTGCACGTCGCGCCGCAGTGCACACACGCACACACTCACATTTAACGTCGAAGCGGCTCTTCATGGTCATGCTGAAGATGTACATGCGCAGGTTAGACGCCGCCGTTACAAAGTCCATCGCCGGAGGATCGTCCTGGAAACAGAGACGGTCAAGTTTAACGGGATCTTTATCAAAACAAACCACATCAACCCGAACAGCAACGTGTGTGTCATGTGTGTGCTCAGTCTGTGGGTCACAGGGAGTGCATGTTAGAGAGAGACAGAGTGATCATGATGTTCTGTGTGCGTGTGTGTGTCACACACTGACCTTGTCCCAGACCAGCTCAGCTCCGTCACCTTTGTCGGCCAGCTGTGAGCGAAGCGTCTCGACGCTGTGCTGGAAGAGCTGAGAGTAACCCGACACACTCAGAACCTGCTGATCCTTCAGCCCTGCCACACACACCTCGTCCTGACCGCTCACTACACACACACACACGTTAATCACACTAAATATGCAGTGAAGGTCCACTAGTGTCTAAAAGTAGGTGTAGAGATGCAGACTGTGGCGTTCTCACCAAGCTCCTGCACTTCACCCCAGTCCAGCGGCACCGGCGCTTTCCTCTTCTTCCACAGCTTGTCCATGGTCAGCAGGTACATGATGTCATCTTTAAAAAGCTGATGAAGACGAGGCGGGTCAGCTCTCCTACTCTGACTAAATGTAAACGTTCAGCTCTTTCTGTAGTTACTCTCACCTTGTTGAAGAGTTTGATGGGGTCGTAGCCCGTAGAGCGAGCCCACTGTTTAGTAGAGACGCGCTTGATATCTCCGTCTTGATCTGAAGCTTGGGCTCGTGCTGCCGTTTCCTCAGGGTTCCCTAAAAACACACACACACACACACCAATCAGGACGTGGTTTAATATCAAACAAAAACCTTCTCTTTCCGCATCATATAAACATAATAAACACCCAGGTGGAGATTAAACACCGTTATAACGTTACGTTGCACTGAGCGATACAGAAGCGGTGGAGTCACTTACACGCGGCCTCGGGGTCGGCCGTGTCGGGGGAAACTTCCTGATCTGCATCCTCCTCTCCAAACAGCTGACTAAAGGAAAGAAATCACAGCATCCTCACTGTTTACATAACAGACTAGAACTTCACATCAGCACAACGCAGGACGCAGACGGCAAGACATGAACACATCGTCTGGAGTTTTAAAAACACTAACGAAATCAATCATTTAAGAAACCGATAGCAGATTATATCACTAAATACCATAAACATTTATTTTCTCTCTAATTGTGGTGCTGGAATGAAACCTTTTGGTCCACACAGTTCATTCTGTGACGATGCGCTTCCTTATAATCGGCAGAGCTGCTTTATACATTATAATTACAGTTCGTCCCCGACTTACAAGCGAGTTCCGTTCTGGGAATATGTTCATAAGTCTGATTTGTTCTCAAGTCTCACAAAGTGAGTCTTATCTCGTCTTTGACGTGAATATACAATTTAAAGCAGACCAATACGCTTGACTTAATTTATGTCCCCTTTCCACACACTGCCATCAGGTGGCCAAAAACCGTAACTGCACTTAAGGAAATGAATCTCACAGTGAAATGTAACAGTGTCGTCTCTGAGCCTTTAAATCGCGAGGGGAATCCCGAATGACATTTTTGTCTCAGAGCTGTTTTGAGCTGTGAACGCTGTTTTGTTGAGGATTTTCCAAAAATGAGAATTATTCTCCATCAGGACAGCTTTACAGGACAGACCCCCGCGCCCCCAACACACACACACACACACAGTATACTGGACTTCAGACATTCTATACATTTCACTTACACTCTGAAAATATTGTATATGTATAATTTTAAGTATTGGTATCTGGTGCACAGCAATGTCTTTTTTTTTCTACAATACGCGGGAGTTCATTCTGTTAACAGCTGTTAAATCAAACAAACTACAAACGACTATGAATGTACATTTCCTGCCTACGAGGAACCCATGACCTCATCGTGTAAATTCAGGACTTTGAGATGCATTTAGTATCTATTAGTGTGTATTATTTAGTAGTTTAGTGCAGGGTGGGACTTTATTTAATTAAGTTTAGTATTCTTAAGATTATTTAGTAGTGGTTGGATTTAGCCGTTATTAGATTAGCTTATATTACATGGAACATGGAATTCAGCACAGTGTTGGATTGTTACAGAGAGATAAGAAACTCCTACGAAGTCCATAAACTGACAGTCCACCTTCCCATAACTGATGACCTGCTACTATGTTTTTCAAAGCCAGTGAAAAGCATTTCAAACCTCCAGTATGGCAGAAGGATTCCACTCGATCATTTCCCCTACAACACACCATCCTGACAAAGCCATGTGATTTTCTACAATGCCAACATTGGGAAAGTCTCCTGGGGGGGGGGGGAATATTTTTGAGAGTCTCTGCTCTGTCTGATGGACGCTACACCACCACGCTCACACCCTCTATACGAGGTGTTCTGAACAGGAGACGTACTTGAAGAGGTATTTGGCCCAGACGATGCAGTGGATGGGTTCGGAGGGGGTGTTACGGATGGTGCAGCCGGGGAAAGTCTTCTGCGTGGGTTTGGGTTGACACTCGTAGCACTCTGTCACCCCCTGCAGGCGAGAATACAAACGTCATGCCGCAAGAACGATTGATTTATACCAGATACTGTACATGAGATTAAGGTTCACTTCATGGATCGATGCCGTTTCTCTCAGTTCATCACCTCACCTTCTTGATGACGGTGACCTGCCCGAGGTATCCCGCCGTCCCGCTCTCGATCAGGGGAATATCTGCAGCCAGACACATCCTGTTCACGTGATTCCTGGCCGCTGGAGACAGAAGAACGAATCGCAATTGAGTTTTGGGTAACGACAAAATGAGGAATGTGTGCTGAGACAGTAATAAAAAATTTAATTACGCACCCCGGTTATCCAGAGCGTTCATGACCAGCTGGAACGTCCTGAAGAATTCCACGTTGTAGTCTGGACTATGAGGAACAGATAAGAACGTGTCACACAAAAACACCCTTTATAGAGCTTTTAGTGCACTTTGCTATAAACAGGTGAACTTTATAGTGGTGAGTAACAAAAATCTAAACAATTTGTTCTTAAAAGCGTCTCAGGTTATCTGTTCACACCTGCTTCAGTTTCATCAACAGACAGATTCGCATGTAAAAACAAACCTTTTTAATAAATTTGAGATTTTTCTTTTTAAACTGTATACGCCGTCACTCTGCAACGCCGTGTGCTCTGGAGATGAACTTGTACATTGATTGAGTATTTTCTATTAAATACTTCAGTTTAAATTTAATTCTAGCTTATCGTTACATCGTTAAACATTTTTCTTGCTGTACAGATGAATTAAAACGTCTTCCGCTTTTCCCCTGCAGACACCCCGCGCGTCCCTCCTCGGGTCCGTGCATCTGACCTTATAAGGAGTTTTGTGGGCGTCTCTAAGTACAAATGAGTTGTATAAGGAGTAAAGTCTACATTACAGGTTTTCCAAGTCCAACACCTTGGACCGGACCCGACGCAGACCTGTGGAGATCCTACCCGAGTTAAAGGATGCGGACATCAGACTGAAATGCAGTCGAACCACAAACTGAGAGGGAAAACAGAAATCTGCAGCACTTCCTTCACTCCTATCATTCAGAAGCAGGAGACACTGTGAGGCCTGAGGCTGTGGAGCGAGACCCGACCCGGTCAGACCCGATCACGCTGGGTCTCAGACCCGTGAATACGTCTGCTTTGCGTTTAGAGTGATCAGCGCACACGCACACACACACACTGGAGCAAGGTTAAGTGAGAGGAATGGGTGTGAAATAGATGTGAAGTCCCTCCTCAGACTCACTTCATGATGCTGTCGTGATACGCCGTGATGTTCGCAGAAGGACAGAAGCGCAGCGCGCTCTCTTTAGCAACCTGGAACACGAAATGGAAAACACATGAGCAAACGCAAAACAGATGTGGAGATGAAAAACAAGCAGAGAGACACGAGTGAGCGAGCGGGACGGACGGACGGACAGACCGACCTGCGCTTTGGATTTCCCGACGTGCTTCTTCTGGAAGAGGAACTGGCGGTTCAGGTTGCTCACGTCGATGGTGTCCAGGTCGATCTGCATCCAGACGGCAGATTGAACAGATTAAAGCTCACACACACACACACACACACACACACACACACACACCTGTCATTTGTTCTACACTCTTCTACACACGAGACTTCAGTCGGTTTGGTGACTTCACCGTCTCAGCCTCACATAATCGGTAGAATTGACAGATTTTTAGGATCACAAAACTGTGATGTAATTTTATCAGGAGTATATAAACCACATTACTGTTTATTCACATGTTAGATGATTATTTTATCTAAAAGAAAAAAAGAAAATGAATCTAAAAGTAAAGCATTTGTCTCGTGCACAGATCTTTGAGTATTTTCAAGCTGTAAGAGTTTAATAAAACTAAAATATTTATATTTATGTTTTTCTTCAATGATGCAGGTAGCCTACAAGCTAAATTATTATTAGCATTAGCTTAGCTACTTCAGCACACACGTCTCTGGTTTAACGTTCATATTTAAAAGTATTCCAGTGTTCAGTATAAAAAACATTTAATTACTCTTACGAAAGAAGAAAAAAAT
Organism: Clarias batrachus; assembly: GCA_003987875.1. NCBI lineage: Eukaryota > Metazoa > Chordata > Actinopteri > Siluriformes > Clariidae > Clarias > Clarias batrachus. Next base: position 27,621 of record QMIH01001639.1, on the reverse strand, counting down.
GTAAATGTAAATATAAACATGATGTCTGAGAGTTGATAGAGAAGAGCGTTAGCCAGCTAGCTTTAAATGAATCAATGCCAGTTTAAACTAAACAGAAGACTTTTGTTTATTAACTACCAGCTTTTAAAACAAAACCAAGAGTAAAAACGTATTTAATAATAGCGAAGTGTAAATAAATAGCTCTATGTTTATTAATTAGTGATGCTAAGAAAAAGGGGAAAAAAAGAGCTAACAAGTTGGGTTCAATCACAAATCAATTCCTAACCCCTACCCATGTGCACCACTTAGGATAGGAACAGTCTCGCTTCCAGGAGTGACGTAGTGCACTACACATTATCTTCGGTGTGATTTGAGACACGACCCACGTTTTAGGCCGCACAAAGAAACCTTCCTTACCACTTCGATATTTTTGAAGCCGGTCAGGACGAGATTTTTCAGCAGCTCGCAGCCGATTCCGCCCGCTCCGACCACCAGCACCCGGCATGAGGCGACCGAGTCGGCGAGCTCTTTCCGGAGCGGTCCGTCCAGTTTCACCTCCATACTTTATTTAAGCTTTACCCAGTTTTGGCGCGTGAACTCAGACGTTGTGATTCGGCCGCCGACGGAACTGCTGTGTCCTACCCGTATTCCGTTAGTCCCGCCTCCTCGAGTTCTCATTGGCTAGCAGATCACCATGACGAGGATACTTCTGATTGGATGGTGATTTTTTTTTTTTTTACATTTTATTATTATTATTATTATTATTTTACATTTATTCATTATCATCTCATGGTTACCTTATTCCTCCCATAATACTTAACTGCAAATATTTAATAAAAATTCTCAAATATTTAAATGCCATCAATGAATCAATTTGCAGGTTTTATCTCGGCACTCAGTATGCCCCGCCCCCCCTCTCTCTCGTCTCCTAGCGACAGCGCTCGTATTTCAAAATGGCGCCTCTGTTGCTAATCATTGGTTTAGCCTACTGGCACTAATACACAAAACATTTTACGAATGTAATGATTCTCATTTTAATAATTTTCCAGTGAAATATACAGTTAAATATTTAGGTGTTCAATTAACTAAAAATAGTGTAACTAGGCAAAATCTTATTTTTAATGGAAAGATTGTTAAATCGAAAGTCATTTTCAGTAGCTGGCTTCATAGAGATCTGAGTTTGGTGGGTTTTTATCCAAAGTGAATGGACTTTCTCGTTTTGTTTACCCGTCTCTCTAAAAACTAATTTTGGTTCGTAATAAATCTCTTTTTTCCTCCCAGATGGTTCGACAGTAACATTTCTAACATTCTTTCTTTATTTGATAAATCAGGCAATATGTTGACATACGAGCAGTTCCTGAATCTCTATGGACTTCCAGTTACTGCTAAAGACTTTAATCTGTTAATGAGAGATATTCGCCCCGGTTTAATTGTTCTCATTAAGAGTCACCCGGCCTTCGGTTCATATGAGATCAGACAATCTAAACTAATGTTAGATGGTATTGATATAACTGATCAAAATGCAATAATAAACACATTCGCATTTTTTTCAAACTCAAAGAAGAATTACTCCGAGGGGGAAATATTATTGGAGATCTTATATTGAAGATATTAACTGGCATAAAGCCTGGCTTATGCCTAATAAATACTGCATCTCTAACAAAATAAAAGATGTTTACTTAATAATGTAAACTTAATTCTTTTAAAAGACCACCTCTTGGACCACTTTAATACGTCTCACTCCTTTAGTATTAAAGATATAATTTTTTATTATGAGAATTTGGAAAATAAACCGCTTGAATACTTTATACATAAACAAAGAATTAGAAAGGAACAGTTCTATTTCCCTCGTTTCACTATAGAAATGACGTCGCTTATTAAGTCTCTTAAACTAATTTGACTTAATAAGAAGAATAATAGACTTCTATATTATTATGACATTATTTTTAATTGAAGTAATGTCTCTCTTGCCACTTTTTTCTTTCTTTCACTAATTATCATATCGATCCTCTCGTGTCTTTTACCCTTTTTTGAACAGTCAATTTATAGTTCCTTGTCTTTTGTGTTTGATGTGTTATAATTAATGTTTTTGTTGTTGTTGTTATTGTTATCGTGTTTTGTATTTTATTTGCATTGTTTCAATAAGAAAATGATACACATAATATATTAATTTTATATACAAATTGACGTTAAGTTTGAATTTTTATTCACTCACTAATTCCATAAAATAAATGACCTTAAGCAAACCCTTTTCACTGAGTCTACCATGGCTGTGTCCCAAACCGCACACAAATAAACCTTATTCACTATAAAGGGCGCGTATCGTCATCTTCAAAGTACACTAAACTATAGAAAATGCCTTACATTATATTACATTATATTGTTAGATGTTTCTGACTAGAGAAATTCTAAATCTCTAAAAGTGTGCACTATGTAGTGTATTTGCTGTGATTTCCGACACAGCCTAAACAGACGGCTGCTGATGCGTCAGCTTTCCACTAGGCGGCGCCAAAACAACAAAAAGGGACTGTTTAAAAGAGCTTTCGCAAAAAAAAAAAAAAAAGCTACTTTATCGCCATCTGGTGGTAACAAGGAAGTGCTACGTTAATGAACATGTTTCATGTATCGAAATTATTTATATTATTTAACATGGCTATTGAATTGCAAAATCATTTTAATACAGTTTAATTAAAAATTCCTATCGGTATAACACAAGGCTACAATGTGTATTATTACTGTAAAACACTTCTATAAGTCACTCTGAATGAATCCAAATGCTGTAGAAGTGAATTTCCACCCGTCCAGAACACACCGTCCCGTGCATTCAGACCCGGAGGTGGGAATCGAACCCGGACCCTGGAGGTCAGTGCTAAACACTATGCAGAAATAAATTCATACAATTAACAATAACATTTTAAATAATGATATTTTATTACTTGTCTCCGTATACCGTATTTTATTATAACAATTAAAAAACTATCAGTTAATTGCTTCATTATTTCACCACATTCTCAACAACGGGTTTGATGTTGAGCTTTAAAATAGCGTGGAAGGTTATTATCAGGATCGTTAGATCACTGAACCACTCATCTGAGTCTCATGCTTTATTTCATTTGTGGTGTGAAAAGATAAAAAAGACGCATAAAATTTCGCACAGGCAGATAAACGCACGAGTAAAGAGTTTATCAGATGTTCAGGTCACAGCCGTGTCACTCATTTACAGATAAAACATCAAACTACTCGTATTAGTTTCACGTTGATGATGTATTGTTTTATTTCTGATGGTGATGAACTCAGACCAGTTTGTGTTTTGTTGATTATTTAATCATGAAGATTCAGTGTTCAGCTTCAGGTCGTGTTATAAACGGGTTATAAGGTTTTTTTCACACGTTAAACTCGCACTGTTTCACTCCCGTCCTCAGTGTCTATATAAATGAGCTGCTACTGAGCCACGCCCGCTCCAGAGAGCAGCGAATGTCAGGGGGGGGGGGGTCCAGGGGGAGGAGCTTCACAAAGAGCAGAGAAAGGTTTTTCCCTCCTGTGTTTTTTTTACACACACGAATCGGAATGTTTAAACTTGACCTAAAAATACACTTTGTCTTAATTTTCCAAAGTTTAGTCGAATGTTTATTAAAGAGACGCCTGAAGCTGCATCATCGCCTGAGAGCCTCAGATCTTCTGTTCAAGTCCGAGCTTAAAGCACTTTCTACTCTACAGATATTAAATGAACGTCTTATGAAGCTTCGAGTGTTTCTCATTCTGCCTCGTTATTGTCGAGGTGGCGCTAGAGAGTCGCTGGACACCGGCACCGCTCAGCCGCTGCGATACACGTCCACGTCTACAGGATATAAACGCACGCACGTGTCTGAGTTTCACTTCTGATTAGTTTTACACCTGAACCTCGTCTGTGTCTCATTCCACACCGTGTCCCTCTTTCCAGTTCGTCTTTGTCTCTCGTTCTGTCCTTCGCCTGGACGTTCGCTCCAGTTTAAGCTCTTATTCACGGCTCGCTCCGGTGATGTTGTGAAAGTGGGAAAGTCTGGATGTTAAATAAAGAGACCTCTGTGTGTGTGTGTGTGTGTGTGTGTGTGTGTGTGTGTGTGTGTGTGCAGTCTCCTTACTCTTTACTCCTGATGAATGCGTCCTGATTTTTTCTGTCTTTAAATCCAACCAGAAGACACGTCTCTTCATGAGTCTGACTGTTTCCTCCTCACACTTCTTCTGTTTCGTTATTTACATCTTAAATCTGATCATTTTGTGCTTTAATTAAAATTTAAAACACTTTAAACATCATAAACTTGCCAGTTTTGTAAACTCGTTAAACAGATAACTGCTGTCGTGTGTGTGTGTGTGTGTGTGTGTGTGTGTGTGTGTGACTCATTAGAAACGCAATGTGGTAAACAGTAGCCTTACATGAATTTTGTGGAAAGTTGTTGTGACTCGACGCGTCCCACAGACACCAGATGATCAGATGATCAGATTATTATCAGATGATTATCAGATTTCTTCTTCAGCTCTTCAACACGTTTGCTTTTTCTTCTGACTAATAATTTGTGTGTTAATCAGCCACAGAGTGACACTGCAAGTCTAAAGACAAAGACGGTAAAAACATGCCTGAGTGCAGTGAATTAACTTTAATTCTAATGAAAATGAGGAACAATTCTGACCTTTAGGTAAAAAAACGGATTAATATAATTATATAATATTTAAACGAGTTTTCAGTTCTGTTCCACTGAGACTCTGTAAAAGCGAAACTCGTTCGTCCTGAAGATGAGATAAAACTCCAAGTTACAGCTTTTACACTGATACAGAGTGCCGACGCTGGAGACTCTAAACTTCCAGACACGAGACAGAAAGACGTTTAATCTGCTGAATGGACGTTTGTGCGGCGCCGAGATCCAGACGAGTCCGAGTGTCCATCAGAAACACAAACATCATTCAGCAGGGAGACGGTTTAGAGGTTTAGTGCCAAATCCATTTTCTCATCATTTTACACACTCATGTGGCTCTCGTGTGTGTGTGTGTGTGTGTGTGTGTGTGTGTGTGTGTGTGTGTGTGTGTGTAAGAAAGAGAGCAAAGATAAAATATGGGACAACACCTTCTCTCTTTCTCTCTTTGTAAGTTGAGGAACGTGCGGAAGGCGATTTGCATTTGTTCACATTGAAGGAATCTTGTTTCCTGCGTTCTGATAATCAATACACTTTTGGTGTGTGTGTGTGTGTGTGTGTGTGTGTGTGTGGTAATTTGCATTAAACGTTACAGACATGATCTGAGCTGGATTTCATCCTGAACATAAACAGACACACTTTTGCTCTACGAGTTTAATAACGTGACACCTGGGAACTTTGAGATGAGGAATTTCCTCTAAGACAAACATTTCAATCCAACTGGACTATTAATTATAATGACTAGTAGTAATAGATAAAGTCAAACGAATGTGCTGTGAATTCACTCTGAACGTCATGAAGCAGGTGACAGTAAATCGAGATCACTGAATCATTCAGGTTTCCTGTGAATAACGAAACGTGTGAAGATTAGATCAAGCGGTCACTCCTACACACCTCTATTAAACTTACAGTCTGTAATAAGACAATGTCAATCGCTGACACTGTTTCCCCAAACTCGCTGACATTTAAACATTCTTCAAAAGTCATTTTTATAAACCACAGCTGTACTTCTCTGACATGAAAGGACAAAGAGTTCCAGGTTCAGGTGTGAATTTAACATCACGGCCCGCGGGGATCGGAGCGAGCAGTGGGTCAGAGCAGTGGGTTTGAAGGGTCAGATTGTCATGTCTAGACGACTGGGTCAGAGCAGACGACCCTAACCCATAGTGAACACTGGCTCTGATGGGAAGGAACTCGTGTCCAGCAGCAAAAGCTCCTCAATGAGCACATGTGCATTAGAACTGGACCTGCACTAGACCAATGGAGAAGGTCTGATGAATCACGTTTTCTGTCACATCATGTGGATGGCTGTGTTTAGCTGTGTGTTGCTAACCGGTGGAAGAGATGGAACCAGGATGCACTGTGGGAAGAAGGTGAGCTGGCAGTGTGATGCTGGGAAACTTTGGGTTCTGCCATTCATTAAACAGTTTTTTTGACACGTCCCACCTACCTGAACATTCCGAGTTTCACCCCTTGATGGAGACGGCGTTCCCAGATGGCTGTGGTCTCTTTCTGCAGGATAATGCGTCCTGCGCACGGCGTTCAGGAACGATTTGGGGAACATTAACAAGAGTTCGATGTGTTTCCTCGGCCTCCAGAGTCTTTCCATCTCAATCCAATCGAGCATCTGCGGGAAATGCTGGAAAATTTAGTCCGAGTTTTAAGACTTGCTACTGACGCCTTGGTGCTATAATATTGTTTAAAACTGTGAATACTGAAATGCTTGTATTTCTATGCACATGATGTGTGACTCCAGACCAGCGTGCACACTCACATCATCACTACGACCTCGTCCATGTGGCACAAACTGTTTAAAAAGCTTAAATAAACTTCCAGGAAACTGTCACAGATTCTCCATGAGAAATGGCAGAGGTTAAAGATTGAGAGCAAAACTTGTACGGCTGAACAAAACATTTCTTTTTCAGGGAGAAATGAGTTCCACGATGAGCTGGCAATCTAATTATAACCTCGTTTCATTTTTACTGATCAAATACTCCTGAAACGCTCGAGTTCCATTAAAGCCAAAGGCCTGAAGTTCTCTCGCGCCTTTCAGATGACACGACATCTCAGTTTGTTCTCAAGAAAAGTGACGTGGCAGTTTAAACCAAGCAAAGGGAAGTGGGTTTGGGGGGAGTGGAAAGCAAGTAAATAAGTAAACCTGTTATGTTGCAGAGTGGAGATGGATTGATAGAAGATGTCGATAATCAAGCAGTTTGCTGAGCCTCTTCTGAGCTGCAGTGTAGTAGATAAGCGGGAAAGGAAACCACCAAGTCTCGCCTAATGCATGCTTAGTCAACATTTAACTTGCTCTCATTTCAAAGGTTAAAGCCAGTATAGGAGTAAAAGACATTTGATAATTCTTTACTCTTATACAGTCAAATGTACAACCCAAGTTTACAGAAAAACATTTAGAGATTCAAACCAAATGTTGTTTAAATGAACAATTAACATAGAATACTGGCCTGGTTACTGTCTCAGGATGAGCGCTAACTGGAAACAAAATGCATGATCGAGATGATGACAAGTAGCGGCCCATAACTCATGACCGTTCAGTCATTATTCTAAACACGGGCCGGCCGTCTGGCATACGGGTCACGTTCCTGGTGGGTCGGCGGGTTTCTGATCTGCAGTTGTGTTGAAAGTGCTTGTATTCTGGTGTGATAAGTCCACTGATTTAATCATCTCATGTCAAATTCAACCTGGACCAGCTCATGCTGTATATTTATCAGCATGGCACTGTGTGTGTGTGTGTGTGTGTGTGTGTGTGTGTGTGTGTTTTGAATGGTAGGGCTTACAGTATATGGCTGGTGTCCAACTGGACCGATTCTGGATTGCTATAGTAGGCTGACTTGACTCGACCAAAAATGGCTGATTGAGTTTTTTTGTCCCAGTCCGGCCTGTGCTTAATTCTATTATTCTAATTCTCTTTTAACTAAATACATTTCTATAATACAGCAGAAAAGTGAATCCACGCTTATCAGGGCACAGCCGGATCAGGCATCCTTACAGTGCACTTGTGTACGAGAGTAAATACACATTTACATTTGGCAGATGCTTTTATTCAAATTCAAATTTTATTTGTCACATACACAGTCATACACAGTACGATATGCAGTGAAATGCTTAGATGACCGGCCGTGACCTTAAATTTTTACAAATGGAAATATAGGAGTTAAACTATAAAACAAGATTCCAGCAACGTTTCAAAAATATATAGAAAATCTGAAATATAAAATATTACAACGACTTACAAAAGTGCTTTGAAGTTTCTGTCATTGGAGAGATTGAGTGTCGTTACTGGTGGTGTTGAACGGATGCTCTTCTTGGTTACAGCAGCCGATTTTTTGTTTTAGTTTGCTGATATTTTGCAGTAGATTCTGGAGTGGATGGAACAGATGGCAGGTCAATCAGGCGACGTCTTAGACAGTTTGTAGAGGAGTGCATTTGTGCAAAATGTTTGGAAACGTGGGAAAGCCGTTTCCTAACCCTAACCCTAACCCTAACCCTAAGTCACAGATGGATAAAGCTGCAGCACGCTCCATCGCCTTATTTCTTTCTTATTTCACGAGCGTCTTCTTTTGACCTGTTGGTGGCGCCGTCACTGATGCTGACTCGGGGTGCACTTACATTCTCACGCAGGCTTTCCTGAAGTGACGGCAGACGAGTTTAGCTGAAAACAAAGAGCAACACGAAACAACATCAGTAAACAGACACATCTCAAACCGTTTGGCATCATATAGTTTAATACTAAAGGAATCATAAATTGTTTCTTTTTTATCCATTTAATATTTTTCGTAATGTTCAGGAGAATGAATTGGTCATGTATTGACAGACAGAACCGTTTATGTTTTAACTTTGTCACTGCATGTGGCTCGTCAGTGTGGGCTATGAGTCAGTGATTTTGCCATGAGACGTTTTTGTTTTAGTCATTCATGTCTGAGTGTTATTGACGCGTCTGAGCAAATAACTAAATTAATCAGTAATGTGTTGATCACAGACCTTTACGTAGATAAAAACTAGGGTTTCAAAAACCTCAAAGTTTAGGCACAGAATTTCTGAATTTCACTGCATGTTATGATTAATCTTGATTAACTGAGAGAATTCTATGAATTTAATGAGATCCGCGTAAGAACACAACTGCATGGCGTCTCAAACGCTCATGTGGTAAACCCTTTGACAACAGCTCCACACTTTCATGTCATCTCACACTGTAAGACCCCACGTCGATTTATAAAGATCAACCTCATAAAGATGAACCTGACCTTCAAAGACATTTCCTCCCGTCCCACAGTCCCCTCTGAAAGTACCGGAGCAGCACTTGGGTTTGAGATTAAAACTACGAGATGATTGACAAGATTTTCAGCTCGCATTTTCTGATATTTGCATCCAGATGTGGTAAACCAAATATGGCCTGAAGAACTGGAGAGTAGATCAAATGAAATAAGTAAGTAAGACTTGATATTTGGTAGCATTTCCCTGGCTTGCAATAACAGCATCAAGCTGGTGACCCTTTGACGTTAACAAACGGTTGCACTCTCCTGTTGTGATGATTTTCCAGGCTTGTTTTCTTCAGGAGGTGAAAAGCTGCACAAGCTTTTTTCACTGATTCACTTGTCCAGCTGCATGATGAATTTCTTCCCAGTTAGATCGGATAGATTTCTCTGTAAAAGTATTAGACAGAATGGTTAAGTAGAATTCGGACTTCATTCTGCTTGTATGTTTCAGACCATGATCAGTTCTTTACTTTCTCCACACTTTGGCTTTTCAATCACTTCTATAGAGGTCTATCTCAGTTCCTGAACTTTTGTGGTTCAGCTTTGAAAAATCCAGCCTGACCTACTGATTCTCACTGCTGATGAGAGGCTCCATCTTGTGCTATGGCTTTCTCCCATAGACAGTTCACTGGTCTACATGTTGGTTTAACCTTCTTAACAACAAATGCGTTCTTAACAGTTGGCACGGTGGTGTAGTGGTTTGCACGGTTGCCTTGCACCTCCAAAGTCCGGGTTCGTTTCCCAGATAGGCTCGATTCCTCGAAGTTTCCATGTTGTCACCATGCTTGGTGGGTTTCCTCTGGGGACTCCAGTTTCCTCCCACAGTACAAAGACCTGCTGATTATGCTAATTGCTGTTTCCAAATTGGATTGGCACCCTGTTCAGGAGCCCTACGTCTGCTGGGATAGGCTTCTGGCCCCCTGAGTCCCTGGATAAAGTGGTATAAACGATGAGTGAGTGGGTGTTCTTAACAGGTCAAAACAAATATAAACATTCAGAGCAACATTAATTGTTCAAACAGTCAATCCAACTGGGAACATTTGGGCAACAAGAGACACCTGTTGGTCACTTTAAAAAAAAAAAAAATATATATCTGATAACTTGAAAAATGAGTGGGTTCAAACAAACACTGCCATGTTCTGTAGTAGTTTAACACAAATCAAACTCACTCAGAACGTCATGGACGTGAATTCAATTAGGACCATATGACTGGTGAAGAGCCAAATGTCAATATAAAAGTCTTATAGAACACAAACGTCAAAAGGATAAATACAGGAAGAACCATGACATGAATATCAGGAAATAAAAGTTAGAATTCTGCAAGACAAATCTCAAACACAAATGTGTTCAGTGTGTAGCAGAAACAAAAGAAGTGGCCTTGCTGTTCAAATACTTTCAGAGCAGACAATATGTCAGTGGTCAATCTAGCACATGAGGTCTCCTGGCTAGTTCCTGACGTCCTTAGTGGTGGTACACTTACACATTTGTGTCTACTTATAGCTATAATAATTTGCCCTTTGCTGTCTTTCCCCTCATTTCCAGCCAGAATGTAATACTGAACTTGAGACTTTTATTCAAAGTTTTTATTAAATATAAAAAGCAATATTGTTCATTTAAAATGTGAAAAAACATTTTAAAAATCTTCTCTAAATCTTTAAATGTCTAGGAGGTTTTGTTATGGTAAATTTAATCAAGACTAAACTATTGTAATCAAAATATTTTTGATCTGGTTTGGTGGGTGGAACGTGTAACCACATCAAGCAAAGTTCTTATTGCAATTGCAAAGAGGAAAAAGTTTATCTGTTATAGAAAAGATAACAGACGAATTAAATATTCCGCTCAAGCGTTTAGGAGACATTAAAGCTTCTACAGCTTAACTGGAGTCCACCTGTGCCTAAATGAATTTATTGGACGTAATTAGGAAAGCACACCACTGCCTGTACCATTAATGTCAGAATGAAAACAAACCCATGAGGTTGAGAGAATGTGTAGACCTGTGAACGGGATTGTGTCTAGATACCAAGCTGGGGATACCAGAGGATACAAGAAACTTACTGCAGTTTTGAAAGTGCCCAAAGCACAGTAGCCTCTGTCATCTTCTGTAATCTTTCCAGATCACAAACTGAGCAATCGGGGATGAAGATTAAGAACCAATATCCCAAGGGTCAATACAAATGAGATCCTGAGTTCCCTTGAGATGGGAGAGACATACAGAAGGACCGCCATCACTCCAGCACTCCACTGCAGGCCTCTATCGTAGAGCAGCCAGACCTCACTAAACGGCACATGAGATCCTGCTGAGTCTGGACATGACACCAACGTTTTGAACAATCGTGCCCGCACTGTTTGTTCCAGGATCCACTTCACATACATCCCATTGTGTATATTGTTATATTTATATATTTATTATATTTGAGTGCAATTACTTTGTGTAATTTTTACTTCTGGCTCCTCCCTTTTAGTTATGCTGTTATAGTTAGTCCTGCCGGAGTCCCTGCTTGCACTTTGCACTAACACACATTCACCTTATACATTATGTATGTGACTGATGTTTCTCTGCGGACTTGGCTAAAGTCGCTCGATAGTTCAGGACTGGAATTTCCTACAAGTCTATCTGAGCCTCCAATAACTACCTGGACTCCATATTAACATCAATTAACATCTGTTCACAACTGTTATACTGAACTGCCTGAAACCTAACACACAGTATGAATGCAGATCGATTCCTGCTTTCTGTTCACCCAAATGAGGATGGGTTCCCTGTTGAGTCTGATTCCTCTGAAGGTTTCTTCCTACTGCCATCTCAGTTTTTCCTTGCCACCGTTTCCCTCGGCTTGCTCATCAGGGCGTATCTGACTATCTGACCATTTTGGATTAATACGCATTCACATTTCATACAAACTTAAATAATTCTTTTGATTGTGTAAAGCTGCTTTGTGATGATGATAATTATTAAATTCGCTACACAAATAAAATTTAATTGAATTGAAACCTCAGGCTCTGTGTGAGCGACTGGCTAGGCATTGAAGCAGCATTTATGAGGTAGAGGAGATTTTCCCTGTTTGGAGCTTCTGGAACGTCTGGCCTGAAACTCACTAAGGTCGTTATTCACCTGGATTTATAGCCTATATCATTGTGGAGATCCTGTGGAGGATCACGTATGGTTAGCTCACCCTTCAGCCGCATGGAGAACCCTTGAATATACATGGCCATAAGGCCTGCTTCATTCCAAGGGCTGTTCAGAGTAAAGGTGCTGCCACAATTCAGTGGCCCACTCTAGTGCTCTGTCTGTGAGCAGAAACACCATAAATGCATCCTTTGCCCCTTTTGGATGGAAAGCTAGTTGCAGCTTGAATATAAGTGAGCACTGCAGGATAAAGGCATTGCACCTCTATCAGGGAATAATTGAGCCACTGATCCAGGGATGTACGTCAACTTCCGAATCAACTCGCGGCCAGATGGAAGCCCAGAAGTGACTTGCGACTTTGGCGTTTGGCCTTACAGAGGATTCATGTATTAGTACAATGGAATTCATATTCCAAAACACTTGTAAACCAAATCAAATCTTTGCATAAGAAATAATGAAAACTCAAATAATTCGTTCCACAGCCCAAATAAAATAAATACAGAAAAATAATTAATACAATATATAAAGTAAAAATAAAACAAATTAACCTACACTTTAAAAAAAGTTACAATAAATCCTAACAGATGAGTGTTTCCGTTAGTGCACGCAGGCGCCGTGTATTTGTGTGTGTGTCTGTGTGGAATTAGCCCCTGTCTTACACAGTAAAACCCCTCCTCCCTCCCCCCACCCCGCTTTTTAAGTTTCACAACAAACACACACACAACAGAAACACTGTTTTAACGGGGTAAAAAGAAATTTCTCTAATGACACTAGCGTGAGCGCAGACTAACGGAATCACTGCTGTAAAGTAAAAAAAACTAAAACAAATGAACCACCACCTTTACTTTACCTTTGAAAAGAATCGCGACAGAGCAGAGTTTCTGTGTAGAGCAGAGTGTGTGTGTCTGTGTGAAGCCGGGGAGGGGAGGGGGGTAAAGGCGAGAGTGTGTGTGTGTGTGTGTGTGTGTCGGTGTGTGTGTGTTGGTGTCAAAAAACTTGGCACTCGTAAACCAAGACATGCTCGTTTTTCAAGTCAAATTTTATTAAAAATCTTTGTTCGTCTTGCGAACCACATCATAAACCACATCTGCCCCACGCAGACTCTCCACTGGTGTCTCTCAGGACTTGGTCCACTTCAATTCTCCTTCTATACCTGGTGTCTTAGTAAGGTCATAACATGGATTTTCATACCATTGTTATGCAGATGACACCCAATTTATTCTCTCCAGCAGAAAAGCCTGTGTATCTCTGACGTATCACTACAAATTTGTACACACGCACACACACAAGACCACTTAAAGTTATGCAACTTCATGACTTACTCCCAGTTACTGAAACAAGATCTAACATGACAAGCCTGAAATTTGTAAATACTGTGAATAGTCTTAGATTCTGATATGGAGCCTTTACAATATTTATATAGAAACAATATAACATTGGACCAAGCTCATTAATATCAACTTGTTGCCCTTTTCAAGACCTGAGATATAGCTCATGTATAATACAAAGAGAAACCAGAAGGCAGAAGAAGAAAATAAATGATATTGGAAAGATGTTGCCTTGTTCTTTGTCTTTTGGCTGTTCCTTTTCATGGGTTGCCACAGTTAATCATTTGCCTCCATCTACCCCTATCTTCTGCATCCTCTTCTCTCACACCAACTAATGTTAATTAGTATTCAGCACCCTTACTCTGATACCCCTAACTAAATTTCAGTGGAATCAATTGCAGTCCACCAGTATTTAATGTCAGTATAAATACAGCTGATCTTTGAAGTCCTCAGAGGAACACACCATCCCCACAACATGCTTTTCACACAGCCAGAGCTACAATGGAGTGGTTTATGAACACATATTCATGTGATAGAATTGCCCAGTCCAAAGTCCAATTGAGATTCTGTGGCAGAATGTGAAAATTGCTGTTCACAGATACTCTCCATCCAATCTAACCGGGCTTGAGCTATTTTGCAAAGAAGAGTGAACAAAACTTTCACTCTCTAGATGTACAAGGCTGATAGAGACACACACCAAAGGACCTGCGGCTGCATCTGCACCGAAAGCTGGTTCTACAAGGTATTGACTCGGAGGGGTGAATACAAATGCACTCCATACTTCAGATATTTATTGTAAATCAATAAAATTTGGCACACCATTTATCATTTTCCTTCCATTTCACAATTTTGTGCCACTTGTAACGGGTTTGACCCATTGTTGCACGGGCGGCACCGTGAAACACAGACACAAGGTGAGATCTTAGGGAAAAAGGGTAATTTATTTGAAATAAATAGGGCAAGGAAAGGGTTAAAGGAGGGAGGACGGAGATAAAGGGTATGGATGAAGTGTGCACGTGTGTGGCTCGAGGCAGTGCCCCGCTGGCATGCGCGCACGCAGCTGGCAGAAAGTAGCGGTGGCAGAACGGAGCATGCGAGAACTGTCGATGACTGACCTGGCCCCTCCCAGCTCTCTCTGGGCGCGGCCAAAGGCGGGAGTCTCGCTCGGACGTCCATCGGCCGGGCGGCTTTCCCGGCTGGGATCGGCGGCCTTAACGCTGTCCTCCTTGCGGCCTTTTCCTCTTTGGTGACGGGGGCGCGAAGGCGGCCTCGGCGCGGGAGCGAGGGATGCCGCGGGAGCTCGCGCAGCTTTTTCCTGCACTGTCCTCAGCGCGGAGATCAAAGGGCGAAAATCCTGTATCCTTTTTAAGTCTCTGGGGCACGTTTCATTTCCCCACTCGCGTGCCACTCTTAAGCTCCCCTGCGTAAACTCCGCGGCATGCTTTTATAATGCAGAGCAAGCCCGAGATCCTATAAACGTTAATCAACACCAGCCCCCGATTAATCAACCCCGTCCCTTCGCACACCTGCAGAAGGGGTGCCGCCTACTTAGGGAACCTACGAAGTGAGCGAGGGGTGATAATAGATTTGGGCACATGCCCATCACAGGCGCACACCGTGACACACTTTATTTTGAGCTATTACATAAAATCCCAATAAAATACATTTACTTTTGTCTTTGAACCATGGCAAAATGTGGAAAAGTTCAAGGGGTATGAATAGTTTTGCAAGGCACTGTAGCTGACCTTCCTAAAGCTACTGTCAGTAGATTAATTATCGTCATGGACATGAAAAAAGAAAGAAAGAACTCCATGAGAGTGACCTGTGGGACCAGCAACCTGGCAATGTCAGAAATAACAGCTCTGTTGATATCCCAGCTGGGTAGGTGCTTCTTGGTCTACATCTGTTTTGCTAGATAGCAAAAAAGTGTTTGATAAAATGATAAAAGTGTTTAATAAAAGTTATGGTAAAACACATCCTTTTATTATGTTTGATAAACACCAACAGGTAACAGGATTTGTACTGCAGCTCGAAAAATGATAACTGCGTTGTGTGTCACGTGAATCAACGTTCACATTCACCTCCACTGAAACCCGCTTTCTGCAGCAACCTCGGTTAGAATCAGTGCAGTCAATATGGCTGTGACGGCACTCCTCATTTCAACATTTAGCTGTCTATTTTCTTCGGATGTACAGCTTCTGCTTATGATGACTGTAAGACTTCTCAAAGTTGTGCAACCTGATGACTTACTCCCAATTACTGAAACAAGATCTGACAAGTCAAAGTGAAACATATCTGCATCAAGCGGAATTGATACTGTTGATTTCAACCACAATTTTTAAACTTTTTATGCTAATATTTATGAGAGGAGATTAAACTTTAAACAAGGTTGTAGACTAACCCGTAAGATTGTAAACCAAAAATCCAGGATTAAAAAAGACTGTCTGATCAAATGGATTGGTGTGGGTTTATAATTAGATTCTCATGCAAAGCTTCTGCAATATTTCTACAGAGACTTGGAGATAAAAGAGAACGACACATTGATGTAATCCTATCGTCATGTTAAGAAAGAGGAAATACTGCAGCTCATGTTAGACTAGAAAGAGGAACCAGAAGGCAGAAGATCAAAGCGAAGATGTTGCACAGTGTAACCCAAACCCACCGTTGTCTTCACTGCTATAAGGAAGTAATGTAATTTCAACTACACATGATTGATGTGCTTATGCTAAAAATGCCCAGATGTAGAGGGACCTCAACGTTTAGCATGAGATGATGTAATAAAGTAGTATCATCAATGAATACTGATAACATATATTTGTTTGAAACACTCTCACTCACTCTCTCATCATCTATACCACTTTATCCTGTATTCAGGGTCGCAGGGACCTGGAGCCTATCTCAGGGGGTTTAGGGCATGAGACGGGGTACACCATGGACAGGGGGCCAAGCCATCGCAGGTCACACACACATACATTCACTCACTCTCATTCACACACTATGGCCAGTTTGGGAACGCCTAATCTGCAGGTCTTTGGACTGCGGGAGGAAACTCGACACACACACACACAAATGGAAACACTGTTTTAACGGGAAAATAAACTAGAAATCTCTCTAGTGACACTCGACTGAGCGCAGACTAACGGAATCACTGCTGTTAAGTAAAAATGAAACAAATTAACCTGCACTTTACCTTTGAAGAGAATTGCGACAGAGCAGAGTTTCTGTGTAGAGCAGAGTGTTTGTGTGCGTGTGTGTGTGTGTGAAGGCGAGAGGAGGAGGGGTTTGTGTGTGTGTGTGTGTGTGTGTGTGTGTGTGTGTGTGTATGTGTGTGAAGGGGTAGGTGTCCAATGTGTGCGCAAAGTGCAGTGCAGGCTGATACAGAGAGAGAAAATGGATCTTTACTCTCTAATGAGACTTTCTTTTGCTTTACATGCCTGCACACATGTATAAATAATAATATACAGTACACACATTTTGTACACACACACACACACACACACACACACACACACACAAAATAAAATATATTTTACAGATGTTGATTATACCAGTGAGAGACGAGCACTAAGACCCAGCAGGGGAGACAATTACCCACAATTCCGCAGTGTAAGAGAGAGAAAAACCAGGGGCTTATTTGTGATCATGTGACGCTTGGCGCCAAAACAAGAAGCGCATGTGTGATACATGATATTCGGTACTCGTAAACCAAGACTTTGCTCGGTTTGCAAACCGCGTTACTCGCAATCTGAGGTTCCACTGTACGAGGATGTATTGCCAGGGCCGGTAAAATAACAGGTTTACATTTGAGATTTTAGTAGATAAAGTAGCAGTGTAATATTACAGTATAGATCAAGTTGGAAACTAGGTTTTTAATGTAAAAGGGGAAAGATGAACAAGCCACGTGTGGATGTGGCTCATATGCTGCAGAAGTGGTTTGAGTAGGTGGTTAGACATGCTGTAGCTGGGATGAACGGGGCCTGAGACAATGCTGAATTTGCTTTGTTGTTGTCTTCCACTGGAGGGTAAGTGTGTGGATGTTGGCTAGTGCGTGCTGTGTGGGTACTTAGAGAAAGTGTGTCAGACTGATCGCAAAGTAGTGAGAATCAGGAACAATATTGTGAAGTAATATAAAGTGCCTATAGTAGGATCACCTCATCAGCATTTTTTAGATGATTCCACTATACTATTCCTATACAGAGATCTGTTATTAATGGTAAGTATGTGTCAACCACCATCCACCTCTCCATGCACACTGGTTTATTCCATCGTACATTAGTCGTCTGGACATAAAGCAAACATCAAGAAGAACATTTCTGTCATCTTGATCTCAAAATTTATTTTAAATTTATTTATTATATTTATTTATTTTATTTAATTAATTAATTTATTTAAATTTTCTGTTACAACTTTGTCTTTGACTCACTACAAAATCACAATCAGAGCATACGTTTGCTATATTTGAATTAAAACTCAAACAACACATGTTTATATTAAATTGCAGAATTAAATAACCACAAATCCAACTTCAGGCTGATTTATCAATGGTGATAAAACTGGGAATGGTGCATTTATAGCTTTTTGTTAAATCAGGAAAATGTGTTCACAAAAGAAATCTTTGCACTGATGTCACCTAGACAAGTTTGGCAGAATATGTTTCACAAAGCTGCAAAAAGGATTTATCTCATTCTGCTCTCAAACTGGATACATGTGGTCATTATGAATATTTCACAGTGTGCTGTGGTCTGGGAAACGATTCCAAGCATCTGTGAATGCAATACTCAGGTCGTTGTCTGCAATGATCAAATCCTTCTCTTCTAATGTCTCTGTCTATAAAGAAGCTTTAGGACAATTAGTTGTACATCAAGTTGAAGGTGCGAGTGTGAATATACAGCCCTCATTTCACCTTACGAGGTTTCCTCACTGCGAACGATTGTTCCGTTCTGAACCCGAGCACGATTTCTCCCCCTCCCAAATCCCCCCGCAGGTCTGCGTTCACACTGTAACATCGGTTCTGATCCCGGACACACGTGCGTATGTAAAAAACAGGAAACAGACGGTGACGTAGTTGGTTTGTTTTCTGTTGGAAGAAACGGAGAAAGACGAAGAAACGGCAGCTGTGAGACGCCTGTTAATGCTCCGTTGTTGAAATTTTTTTCTGTTCTCCTCAGGATCATCTGGGTTTAGAGAGGGCTGGTGTGTGATGGCAGGATGTCCTTGTGACCAGGATAGACCAGGAATGTCTACTAAATACTCCTATTAAGAAGACAACAKTCCTACAAGAGAGATGCTTGTGCTCTTTTTTTCTTACCTTGCTATGTGTAGATTTTCAAACTTAACTGAGGTGCTGAAACTATTGAATTTAAAACCTCACCATGCATCAATGTTTAGTGTTTRACATGTTTTGTGTGCCGTGTGTTTATATTGTATTTTTGTAAATGTAAAAATAAATGTATACTGTAAAATCCAAGATGAGTGCGGGGGATTTGGAATAGAGACAAAGTACTGGATAGAGTGCAAAATGTTTTATTAAACATTATTAAATAAAAATATAATCAAAGTAAATTTATTAAACATTATTAAATAAAATTATAATTCAAATAAGTTTTAATCAAAGTGTCTGTCAAATAGGAGAAAAATAAGATTAAAATGTAGCATATTGTTATATTTACTTGTACTTGCATAGCCAGAGGGTGTGTGTTAATGAAGTGAAGACAACAGTTGGTCCATCGTCTGCATCAACGTACGCACTTATGTCCCGTATGAATTGTCCCCGAGGACACCTCTGCGGTCAGTCCAGGGTTTGGTTCCCGAGTTTGGAACGATTGCATGCTCACAGACAAAAATCAACTGGTCCCGGACCCCAGTGTGAAAACACCCTTAACCGCATCTCAGCAACTGCAAGGCTTCCTAAGATTTATACAACTTCTACAGAGGATTATTTAAGAATTTGGTTCCCTGGCTGCTCCTGTCGCGTCTCTGGTCAGAGGACAACCCAAGAATTTTAAGTAGAATAAAGCCACTGTCACTGATTTCTCCAGCCTGATGGTGAAGTTAGCCAGCGCTCCCAGAGCTTCTTCTCCTCGGTTTTTATCGTTCGTACAATGCTTCAACATCTCACCACTCTGTGCTTCCTGTAATAAAACTTGAACTCAACAACACACCCATCTCTGAATCAATCTTCTAGCTAAGGCTTGATAATAATATAAATTCAGCAGATTTAAAAAGACAAACAGTTTATACTATAGTGCACACTAAGTGCGATGCTATGGTGAGCATTTAACACTCGTGCACATGCTTTAGACAGAGCTAATATTTTTTGAAACTAAAGCTCCTGTCCTAATTCACTTACAGCATTTTCATAAACTTTTTAAAATATATATATTGTAACAGATTGTAAATCAATATTAATTTACAGGATTCTGTTCAAAGCTTTTATTCATTGTAACTGTTTGTAACACATCTGTACCTTCCATGAGCACAGCTCTCGCGCTCATGCTCACGCTCGCGCTACGTCAGTGTATCTCATGGTAGTAAACCACATTCGAGATGAGCCAGCCGCAGGTGATTGAGATTAAGATTACACAGAAAGCTGGTTTACATCTAAGGTTTTACTAAAATACAGCAATGAAATGTTTAGCAAAGTATCTGTATTTAACGTTTAGCTTTTCATCTTTCTCTGTATGTTCAGCTTCTCGCTATGATGAGATCTTATTAGCTAGCATGCTGTCGCTTCTCTTTTCAGCGATCTGATTAGCTTCTTCTTTGCACAGATAATGTTGATTTATTTTAATGCTCATACTTATGAGAATAGATTGAACATGAAACAAGAGAGAAGAATAACACCTGCAAATCAACCCTTCAGGAGAAGTCATGGGCTGTTCACACTGAGTTGTTTCTTCATAAATAGTCTTAGATGCTCATGTGAGGTTTGTGTAATATTTCTATAGAAACAATAGAGCAATGCACACTGATATGAACCTGTTGTCCTTGTTAAGACCTGGGATATAGTTCATGTTAGACTACAAAGAGCAAACCAGAAAAGTGAAAATCAAAGAGAGGACCAAACCCAACATTTTAATTTCCCTCTAATTACCCATAAGCTGAGCACCATTAGAACTCTTCATTGTTTCTTTGAAGATTCCAAGACAAATTCATCACTTTATATTAGTAAGAATTGCCTGGCTCCTGTCACACTACACTCACATCCCATGAATCACTATTATACCAGTATGAACAGATTTGAAGCTCATGTTGAAACAGCAAGGGGAGTGTATGTGGTATCTGGTGAGGTGGGACGCTACACAGGAATTATAGACGTCCAGCATGAACACCAGCATCAACCTGAATACGGATACAGAATAGTCAAGAGTCAAACACGTAGCGGAGCCCCTTAGCAGAATTCTGTTTAGGGCCTCAGGAAGGTTCGGTCTCGTTCTCATCTGCCGTTACGTATTTTGATCGTCGCATTGTTTTGGCTTTATTCCCTGAATCTCTTTAATTTGTTATTAATAACGTGCCTTGATCTCTTGATCTCTTGATATGGAATTTGTGCATGTGATGTTATCATACCCTACCCTTACTGTAAAGATTACAGATGTGTGTGTGTGTGTGTGTGTGTGTGTGTGTGTGTGTGTGTGAACCTTGCAGTTAGAGGTATTTCCGATTAAGTCAAATTACGCGTCATTAGCAGTTTTTTGGTGGCTATCCACTGAACTGAGGAAGTGGTGAGTTGGCAAGGTTTGTAGGTGTATAAATGTGGAGGGGGTGGAGAGAAATCTGGATATAGATAAACACACACACACACACACACACACTATATATATATATATATATATATATATATATATGAGCCAACAAAATATAACCACTGCATTTAGATCTTCGATAAAGACGAGAGCGGATCTTTTCACGTCTGCTGGGAACATGAAGACACACTGTGTGCTTTTTCTCTTGGGCTTCGTCATTATCATGGCGTTCTCCTCTGAGGCTCGCCGTAAGTTTATTATATATATCCTCTTATAGAGTTAAGTAGCAGCACACCCGGGCGGATTTATACTTATTGCCTTTTAATTGAACATTAACACTTTTGAGACGCTGCCAGTCTGAGGCTGGAGCTCCTCGTTAGCCGTGCACGGTTTATTTATTCAGTTTATGATTATTATTAGGTGGCACAGCGGCTTAGTGGTTAGCACCGCCACTTCACACCTCCAGGGAACGTGGTTAGAATCTCACCTCCGGTCTGCATGCATGGAGTTTGCATGTTCTCGCTTTGTGTTGTGGGTTTCCTTCAGGTCCTCCTCTAACAGTCTGTTAGGTTCTGGTCTGTTCCGGAGTCCAAAGAAATGCACTATAGGCTGATTAGCATTTCCAAGTTTTCCATGACTTGGAACTAACTGTGTGAGCTCATGCCCGGTCCTCGTCCAGGGGGTATTCGTGTGCCATGAGCTCCCTGCGTTTGGGTTTAGGCTCCATAGGGGCCCTAAATATTTAGTTAATTGTATAGTTTCTTGTATAAACATTCACAAATGCAAATTTCATATTTATAATAACAAAATTTGTTGATTACTATTATTGTTATTTTTTAAATTATTATTTTTTAAATATATAAATAGGCGTAAGGTTTAACACTGTGGACCAGTGTAGAGGGTTTACATGTCCTCCCAGTCATTGTGTGCCCTGTGATGGACTGGCACCCCAACCAGGTTGCACCCTGCCTAGTACCCGAGCCCTCTGGGATAGGTAAATAAATAAACAAGAAATAAATAAAAGGTAAATAAATAATTAAACAAATAATTAAAAACAGTGATCATTAGTACTATTAGTAGTGGTGTAGAAGTATAATATTCTAAATAATAAAAAATTAAAAACTGAAGTATTATTTTATTAGGTAAATCATTCACCGCATGTTTACAATGTTTCTCTCGTCCTTTCTAACACTTTCTGTATAATGTCTGCTTTTCAGATGGGTGTTTAATGTAGATTTATTTAAGCTATAATTACAGTCTAACCTGAAAGAACTCATCTGTCTCTCGTATTCAGCCCAAAGCGTGGATTTTGCCCGGTGCTGTTTCGATTTCTTCCCCGGCCAAATTCCTCCTGCTCATGTCCGGGACGTGCAAGAGATAGATTCACGCTGTCCGCAGCATGGCTTCATGTGAGTGTCCGCTTGCACACATTAAACCCAGGCATAATGTTTAACATAAATCAAATATTTAAGCCATTCACTCTGAATAATGTCTTATAGATCTCTGTTCACTTGTGTGCTTGTTTCTGTGTTTTAGTGTTAAGACAACTAACCGTGAGCTGTGTGTTCACAAAAACCCCCAAAAATAAAAAGATCGATGCTGCAGCTTCAACAAGACAGGGATGCAAATCTGATCAATTGAAACATTGAAACAATCTAATAAACTTGAATGAACTGTACGATAACGTGATGTTGTTTGTTGCCTCCGGCGCCTTCGGCTTGATCCTCACAGACTCTCTCATCATTTTAACTTGTAAACCATTTCTTACATTTCATACACATTTCCATACTTTTCTCTTGATCCTTGCGAGAATGACTATTGTTAAAAGCAATATACAAATAAAATTGAATTGATGCTTGTTGTTAATGCTTAATAAATAAATGTTTGCTGAGGAGAGTATTTTTATAATATAAATGACAATAATGACAATAATGATATCAGTAATTAATAACTAATTCATTACCTATTTTAAATATCATGCATGTGCTTATACTACACACACACACACACACACACACACACACACACACACACACACACACACACACACACACACACACCTCCTCACTGCGTCACCCAGAAAAGTCTGCAACATACAGCAGCATTTTATTATGAAAGTTGAAGCTAAACATCAGCAGAATTGATTTAGTTACGCCATCATCAGTTTTCTGCTTTGCAGAGTAATCAGGTAGTTATCCAGTGCTGGAACTGATAGAGTTTAGAAAAAAACACAGACATTTTGTCCCTGATGAGCTAAATCAGTTCTGTGCTCACTTTGATCAAGGATGAAGACTGTTCCCCTGTTCCCCCCTCACGCTACACAACACGTGAGAACGGACCGGATCCCCTGTTAATAAACGTAACTCAGGAGTGTGTACGTACCAGGAGCCTTTAAATAAACACTTATTAATCCACTAACTAAGAAACCGCGACCCCAGTCAGCTGTTCAACTACAATATCAAACCTGCGCTTTATCACTTAGATTCCAGATAAGTTCATAAGATAAGCTATGTTCATAGCTACATAGCAATAGCATACACGCAATGTAGAGCAGAGGATGTAGTCCTCATCACAGCACAGAGACAGCACTCGTTAATAAAGTAAATGACCTCCTTATCAGGGTTTTGTCTCTTTGCTTGTTTGATTTGACCTTCACTTTTAGGCGCACTGCTTTTTTTTTCTTTACATGCTTCCTCTGGGAAACATAATTCATAAGCATGGTATTAGTTTTCACTGCTGATGACACACAGCTTAATAAAGTTGAGCAATGTGTGCAGGAAATAAGAGACTAGACATTAACTTCCTGACAATATAGAAGTTCTAGTCATGGGAACACATGCAGCTAGAAGTAAGCTTCTGAAAGGAAAAGGACATGCAAGAAGAAAGCACTTCAAATGTAGGAGGAGCGAAATGTTGCACAATTTCAGATTTATTCAGAGCTTCAAATGCAGTCAGTTTCATCTGTAAATGACTGTAGTTTTTTCTTTGCATGTTTTTTTCATTTGAACTACAAATAAATACTAGATGTACCGTAGGGAGCAGGGAGACAGGAGCAATAGTGACATGCAGACATCTAAGACATTTCTAGATAAATACATATTTATTTAAATTCTGAACAATCAAGATGTAATGACGGGGTTGTTTTGCACCAAGGTGGAGATTTCTGTTTGTAACAAGAGCGGAAGAAGTGACAGATACAAGAAAAATACTTATACAGTCGTGGCCAAAAGTTTTGAGAATTCTATAAATATTGGAAATTGTTAAAGTTGCTGCTTAAGTTTTTATAATAGCAATTTGCATAAACTCCAGAATGTTATGAAGAGTGATCAGATGAATTGCATAGTCCTTCTTTGCCATGAAAATTAACTTAATCCCGAAAAAAACTTTCCGCTGCATTTCATTGCTGTCATTAAAGGAGCTGCTGAGATCATTTCAGTAATCGTCTTGTTAACTCAGGTGAGAATGTTGACGAGCACAAGGCTGGAGATCATTATGTCAGGCTGATTGGGTTAGAATGGCAGACTTGACATGTTAAAAGGAGGGTGATGCTT
>QMIH01001638.1:157636-171555 GCA_003987875.1 Clarias batrachus | reverse complement strand
TTTTTTTGTTTGTTTGTACATAATGGGGACATTCCTCTGGTCCCCATAAGTAAAACGAATTATGTTATTTTTTTGGTCTTTTTTTTTGTATATAATGGGGACATTCGGCTGGTCCCCATAAGTAAAATGAATTATGTTATTTTTTTGTTTGTTTGTTTTTACAAGAAAAAGTAAAAGAGCATAATTTCATGTTGCTTACTGCGGTTAAGTTTACATTCGCGCCATTAACATTCGCATCCCCACAAGAATAGAAAGGCAAATTTGTGTTTGAGGTGAAACCTTCTGAAAGGTAAATAGATTGAAAAGTGTTGGCTGTGTTTGGCCTGTATTAACTGTATTTTAAAAAAAAATTAACATATAGCTATAAACACTAACTTCTTTCCACTTTTTCACCTTTTTTTCATCAAACATTTTCTATCAATCATTTATCAAGCTAAGATGAAGATAAACTCTATTGATCCTAAAGGAGAACCTTGCACTGATTGCTCAAGACAATGAAGATAACAATGGACACATTTGGAAAAGGAATATAGAAAGAGGCATGCTAGTATAAAAGAAAAATATTTTTGGAAGTAAATAGACAAATTTGCTGTGGAAGAAAAAAAAAAGATGTGCTTGATATCTATTTGCAGTTGTAGTTTGAGCTGAATTGCGGGAGTAGATTATCGAGCTCCATCCCTCATCCCGCTGTCCTCTCCATCACAGGAGCAGTCGGGGGCACAAAATGGCTGTCCCAGCATGCAACGTCGAAAAATGGATTCGTCGGCCTGCCGTCGTCATGACAACAGTCTTGTGGATGGACCAGAAAATTGTTCCTAAATTGTTACATCTGGTCCATTTTCTGTGTCTAAAATGGGAGCAGGCATTAATTTAACATGATCTGACAGGATCACGTTTGGAAGGAAATGTAGAAAATTTCACAGTTTATTGTGTGTGTGTGTGTGTGTGTGTGTGTGCGCGTGTGTGTGTCTGCCTATGCATGATCTGCCTAATACTGAACAGTCTGGAAGGATGCCATGATGAAAGTAACAGATGGCTGGAAGGGAGGAGAAAATATACCGCAATGATTATGATGATTAATGATTATGTTTTTTTTTTTTTTACCACAGTGCTTTTGAATCCTCACTTCTGATTGGAGAGAAGTAACAGGTTTATATTAAATGCTCTCATTCTCACAGATCAATTTTTTTTCTATTGTGACAATGTATACAGAGACTTGTTTGGTGGTGAAAGCTCCATATAAAGAGAGAAGTTTGCTGTAAGCAGATGTTTTAGAAGGAGTCTCCATTTGTCAGTTATTCCAGAGTTTTTTTCTTAGTCACATAAAAGAAAAAAAATTGTGAAAAAAAGACAGGCTGGTGAGGAAACAACTGTTTAGTGGTGATAACGGGAACTACAATGTTTTACGGACATTAAATTTAACTGTGTTTAAAGTTACGCAGTTTATCCAGCTGTATTTACTTTAGCATTCAAGTGAAAGATATAACAACATGACAGAAAAAAAAACTTTTTGTTCAAAATGAAAGTTGATTTTTCTAAAAAGAAAACCAAATAATCTTTGTTTCTCTTTATATTTATATAAAGTTTATATTTTACATTGCTGTTTAATTAAGCAAAAGTACATTTTATCCAATTACTCGATGAAATCTTTGGTAGAATACTCGATTGCTAAAATATTCGGTAGCTACAGCCCTAAAGGCTACCAAAAGGCCTACAGCAACTCTGAAGCAGTTTGAGAGATTTATGACAAAGAGTGGAAATTAGATGCTTTTGACAACAATATAAAAAATTCTCTTCAAATGTGGCTTTCATAGAAGGGTTGCAAGAGAAAAGCCACTCCTCAGGAAAGACTACATGCAGTCACGTTGCAAAAAAACGGGTGGTCAGATAAGACTAAAATTGAATTATTTGGCAACAACACCAGATGATATGTCTGACTCAAATCCAATTCAGTTCGCCATACAAATAACACCATTGCTACAGTAAGGCATGAAAGTGGTAATATCATGTTATGGTGGGGGACCGGAGCATCTGAGTGAGGATAGAAAGAAAATTGATAGGGTAAAATAAAAATCAAATTCTCCAGGAAAACCTGCTGCCATCTACCAGAAAGTAATGGGAAGAAGATTTACCTTCCAAATGACAATGACCCAAGGCACACAGCAAAACTCACCACATAGTGGTTGAAGGAGAAAAAGGTGAATGTCCTTGTATATGATCTAGTCAGAGCCCAGACTTAAACCCCTTTATGTCCACAAACGGTCACCATCAAATTTAACTCAAGAAGAGTGGGCAGATATAAGTCTAGATGTTCAAAGCTTTGTGTGCTATTGAGAAGGAGATTAGCTTTATCTGATTGATGTCATTTTTAATAGGCAATTAAAAAAAATTAATTTCCAAATCAGTGATTCTGTTTTTTCATGTTGTCATTATATTTTAAACTTGGATGTTAAAACACGCACAGAGTAAAGACAGCTGGATTAAACAAAAACTGTCTATCTTCATTTCAGGCTGCAAAAAAAACAAAATGTGATTATTTTAAAGGGGGTGATTTTTTTATAGCCACTACATACTTACACATTCAATGTAAATATAACTATACTCGTTTTGTTAGTTACTAAAAATAATAATAATAATAATAATAATAATTGTCACATCCAAGAGTGACAAAAAAGAAAATGAATAACCTTCAGGCTGGTGAAAATCAATCTACTTCAAGTCAAGTCACATCACCCTGTCGTGAATAATTTTCCCTTAACAGCCCACTTATAAGTGTTTACGTCCTTACATATAACTGATTATATTATGTTATGAATTATATGAATGTTACAGTATAATCACCGGATTTTGGTTAATTGATGAAGACTTTGGCTTGCAAAGTAAAAAAAATGGAGGCTATTATTATTATTATTATTATTATTATTACCACTAATCAGACAAGGTCCCAATACATGTTCTCGGTCAGTTCAGGACCCTTGCCATGCCATGCATGAGATCTGCTGGTGTACTGTATATGAATAACAGTAATTGTAGCAGTAGATGACATGTTTGAGCTTTATCAAGCAGAAAGATCCTCCATCTGACCATTTTAATCTCAATACAATGATGCCAGCTGGAATAAAACATCTTCAAGGATAAATCATTGAACAAAGCTGGCAGTCTAGATTGTTGCCTTTCCAACTATGGATCATAATTTATTGACTTCTCGTCTTTGTTCAGGATTTATGTCTTAGTCATTTGGCAGGATGTCTCCCAGATTTTGCACCCTAAAGTAAGATTCATGAGCTGGGTAAAGCACTCGAAGCGAGTGTTTGTATTACAAAGTCTTAAACAAGCAGGCGGAGATCTCGGTGACGTCATGCTGCTGTCCGGCACGCACGGTTTAAGGACCGAGATTGATGTTAAATTAAAGACAAACCTCAGAGGAGAGACGGCAAGCACAGTGAAAAGCGCACACGACTACGGGCTGATGTAATGTAAATAAAGATGGTCATACTCTTTTAAAGCTGTAGATTGTTTCCACGAGCGTTTGGTTTTCACTTCACATGTAATGATTTGGAAACTGAACAATTACATTTGCAAGTACCTTCACCCCAAAAACCAATTTGGTCATCTGCCAATTCCCTAACACCAACGCCAACTTTCACTATGACAGCTACCAACTGAGAACGCTAACACGTGCTTCCTCTTTGATTCATGTGAAGCTAGAAGCCCACATCCTTTCAGGCTGCTTTCCAATCAGTTTGTATTTCCAGGTATATTTCCATCCTGTCCGCAGCAAGTTGACTACAGATCTGTATAATCTTTGAATTTGTACAGCTTGTGCTTTATAAAGGAAGTCTGTAATGAAACGTTTGCCTGTTAAGCAGCTCATGCCCTGAGCTTGACCTTTCAACCAATAACTCTCCATCACTCTTCGATTTGCCTTTTCTTTCTTCTTTTTTTAAAATAATGTCCATGCTTTCTCGCTCCCTCGTCCTCCCCGTCTCTTCCTCTTTCTCTCTATCTGCGTCTCTACACTTTCCCTCTCCAGACTTGCCAAATGGAGGTTTACTTTAGAGTGCTGCCAGCATTTTGTGTAATAAACTCCACACTGTCTGGCTCATAAACAAATAAACCGAGGCTCTCCGAGTTAATTTCATCAAATTCCTCCCTCTTCTCTTCCTCCTGGGCAATCGAAGCCATTCTGTTCATGGATGCATTCCTGATCTGTTTAGACTCTCCCTTGGTGTGTTTGTCTCTCATGCTGTACACTGCCATGTTTCCTCTCTGCAGCAGCAATATCACAAATTTCACAGCTCTTTGCAGCAAAGACACAGATGTTCAAGTTTTGGAGTGCAAATTAGAGCCCCCTAACTAGATGCAGGCTTCACATATTTTTTGTCTAGTTAAGAATTCGTCATAGAAGCATTTAGTTCTAACCTGTTTTTATGGTTTGTGCCATATGGTCTGTTTACACTTAATTATATACCGAAACATTGGATTTCTAAGGTTGAATTTGACTTTTTAATAATTGAGACATGAAAATTTGACCCTATATTTGCCACCCCATTAAAGTGGCACATGGTAATGTAACGGTTAGCACCGTGGCCTCACACCTCTAGGGTCGAGTATTCGATTCCTGACCATTATTAATTGGGGTTAAAGTTTTGTCAAACCTTTATTTGGACAATTTGAATGAACAACTTATAATTCCAAGACCCTTGCCTTGCTTGATATTAATTAATGCTAGCGTCTAATACTGTTTTTCTTCCTTTTGAATTTACAGGGTTGGTCACCAGAATTCTCTCTGAAATATGGAAATATTGGTATGACGTTTTATGCCAACGTTACCTGAAGGAGGCTGAAATAATTTTTTTTTTTTAAACGGAGGTGATGGACCACCCGTACAAGGACCCAGTAGAGATGGCGAACCCTCAGGAAGTCTGCAACAGCACAGGTGGAGGAGTTGACAACATTGGCAAACTTGAGAGCGAGACCAGTCCAGTAATCCCCAATGAGACATGGAATGTTAGTTCTCCTACCATCTCGAAGAGGTCTGTCTCTCCACTGTTGACTATACAGACAGCTCCCGTTGTTGCCCCCAATACAGAAGCTCCTGGAGGGGTTGCTCTTAAAGTGGCAACCACAGTTCTTCAGCCCATCTGTTTGGGTGAGAGTCCAGTTGTGCTACCAATCTTAGCAGGCACAGCAGCTGCTCAAGTTGGGCAGGCTGGTACAACGCCATACCTGATGACCAGCCAAGGTCCCCTGTCCCTACCCCTGGTTTTAGAGCAGCAGGTCCTGCAGCACCTGAGCCCACAGCTCCTTCAGCAGACTGCCACCTGCCCAGCGCTCTCGCTGCAGAACAACATATTGTGCCAGAACCCTTCAGTCGCTCTTGGGCCTCCACCTTCTCTGGACCAGAAAGGTGTTGGTCCAGTCCTAGACGCAAGTCTGCTTACTCTTCTCCAGAACCCAAATTTTGCAGCCATCTTGCAGGATCTTTTTCCTGGCCAAGGTAATACCTCTCCTAGTTGCCACCCAGCGACTTCCCCACAGGTAGACCCTTTCTCGTCTGCTTTTCTCCCCCCTCCACCACTTACACACCCATATAGCTCTCCACTTGCCCCACTAGTGCCTCCAGCCACTTTGCTAGTCCCGTATCCAGTTGTCATTCCCCTGCCAGTTCCACTTCCAATCCCAATTCCCATTCCAGTCCCAGTGTCAACTTGTAAGGACACCAAGGTGGACAGCGAACCCTCTAAACCTGCACGCACTTCAAGTAAGAGCACTCAGACTTCCACTCATGATTTCTGCCCTCCTGTGGTCACGCCTAGCAAGGACATGGCAGTCCAACAATCACCTCTTTACTCTAGTTCATCCCCAATGGTGACAGATGGGGAGGTGCTAGACTTGTCTGTCAGGGCCCCTCTATCTCAACCACTGTATAGTGGCACTTCTCAGAACATACAACCTGTTCAGCAAGACAGTGTACTTGATCTGTCAGTAACCAGTGATAGAAAGACATGCATTCAGTCACGTAGTGTCTATGGGCCACCACCACCTGACCGAGAGAGAGCCTGCATCTCTGGAGAGGATGTCTGCAATGGAGCTTTGGCTCTGGGGGTGTTGCGACCAGTAGACTGCACTCCCAAACTGGACTCCAAACTGCTCAGTGGTTTAGCGTCTCTAGAGTTTAGTCGGCAGCACAAGTGGGTGGTAGACAGCGGCAGCAGTGGCTCGGTCACCAGTACAGTACATGACGGTACCCTTGGAAGCAGTGGCAACATTGAAATCGTTAGCACTTCACAGACAGCCAAGGTTATTGTATCCGTGAAGGACGCTATGCCTGCAATCTTTTGTGGCAAACTCAAAGGTCTGTCAGGCGTCTCCACAAAGAATTTTTCTATTAAGTGTGATGCCAGTCAAGGGGCTTATGCTGCCCTGCCTAGATCACAAGGAGAGCAGCGGGGAGACCCCAATGACACACTTAAAAAAATCCCCAAAAACCGGGCAATTAAACTGAAGAAGGTCAGCTCCCAGGAGATCCACATTCTACCATTAAAGAAGCAGCGTCTGGCTGCCTTTCTGCCCAGGAAATAGCAGGCACTCTGATGTTGATGGTGTGAGCAAAGGGATGCCTGTTGGATGGAGGCAGAATGAATGAAATACAGTGCATTCAACAGCTAGAAGGAAGGAGGGAACGAAGGAAGGAAGAAGGGAGGGAGGGAGGACATCGAGAAACTGGGAGAGAGGGAGCACAAGGAATTAGGGTTTGTTGATGTTAAATGCATTTCTGGCAGAAACGAGGCTTAGACACTGTCTAAGCTGTCCAGAAATATTTAGGGGAAAGCTGTCTGCTTCTGCTTTGCCTGGTTGGCATTTGATCCATTCATTATAAAGTGATCAGAGAGATTGTATAAGTGGCTGAGTCCACAAGAAATAGAATACACAACAGCTGAAAAATGATAGACTCCAGCACTACTGAACAAATCGCTCTCTTTCTCCTCATTTAATTTCCCCCAAATCTGCCTCTCTGCTATGCATTTTGATTTCGCTCACACATCCCGATGAATTATTCATGAATTCTCTAATCTAAACGTCCATTAATATGCATAAGCTCAGTTTAGAGACCGTGCCAGCTGCCAGAATGAAATCAGTTCTGTATTCCTCATACAAACACAATGCGACCGATTTTAAATTCGTCTCCGTCTGTTCCACCTCATACCAAACGTTGTTTACTGTAAGTTCACGGACAAGTACGGGACATTCCCCAGGTTTCCGTTTCCAAAACGGACTTTTGTCCGAATCGTTTTCCGGAACCACTCGGGGTACTGCGCAACCTCAGTGCTTTGCCCCGTTAACCGATAATCGCTGTATTAATCAGTGGATAGGCTAAGCAGACCATCTGCTTTCAATGGGTGGAGGGGGAGGGGGGAGGGCTAGCAGTTAGCACAGCGAGCTAATAATGACTTGCCAAAGCGAAAGGTCCCTTTTTCATTAACTTTGACGATCGGCAGAAATGGTCGTCAGTGGCAACAAAGCGTGGTTTTCATCTTTGTTTCTAGGGGGAGGGTGCACAAATGGGGGGAGGGGGGGAGGGATACACACACACACACACACACACACACACGCACACACACACACACACACACACACACACACATGGCCCACCCATCTCAATTAGAACAAAATAATCACCAGGGGCTTGTACACAGGACAGTAAATGCAATTTAAAGAGGGTTATTAATGATTTTTGTAAGGGCTTTTTTTTTTGTTATTCCTTTTTGTAAAAATTTTATGAGCCCTCAGAACCGCAGTCCTGCATTCATCATTTCAGGCTTAACTGGTATCATTATCTAAACTTGTTTGTTATTGCAACTTCTAAAACTGGGAGGCGTACTTATTGCGCCATTAGCTTTTAGTTTTGTTGTACCAAACCCCTATGAAGATGACAACCAGTAAATCAAGTAGTTTGTGTTTTATATTGCGCTCCCCCTCCATTGCATCCGGCCTCGTGTGTGTGTGTGTGTGTGTATGGAACAACTTTAAGGTAGTCTCCTAGACTTTTTTGATCGGAAGACGGAAAACACATTTGATTTTTGGCCCCTCTCAGGTCCCACAGTCACGGTAACACCTTCATAACCGACCACTTTGTGATCTCAGTCTCTTCTCCTAATCATATCTGTATTTATACCTGTTCAGAATACTTTATTTGTTCATTTCAACGTATTTGTGTTTGGTTGCATATGCATTGTATCTAATGTGTTGTCCCAACTGTGCTTCAGTCGTCAGTACTCCTTACTAGAGATGTTTGTGGTGACGATGAGGAGGGCGTTGCTGCTCTAAAATTCACTGTGTTAATTCACCCTTAGTGGCTAAACTTCATCCACATCCACCTCACTGTTTCCCGGTATACACTGCATTGCACATTTTAGTGCTTTCCTGCTCTAACACACACCATTTAACCTTGCAAAGGGCTTGATTTATGAGTCGATGTGTTGAGTCAGGTGTGTGTGTGAGATCAGCGAAACCTTAATCTGTCTAAAGACAGAATTGATGTCTAAAGCAGCATTGGGAAACCCTGCCTTAACGCAAGCATGGTTACTTTTTTATTTATGTTTGAACAAGTCGAAAGGAATGAAGGATATAAAAATGAAGCAGTCAGAAAGCGGAGATGAAGGATAGGAGAGAAAAAAAAAATCACCCTTAAAAGAAAGAAAAAACAGCCAAAACAGAATCGACCATGTGCCTCGGCTATTGTTTTTTCCACTACGCCGCGCTAGCTTAAAAGGCTCAGCAGATCTTTGGATTTGGTCTGCGCCGCTCAGATTCACACACAACACTAATTTAGTCGAAGCCACAGGAACGCCCAACGAGCCGAAAAGCTCCTAACTAGACGAGACATCAAAAAGCGCACTTTGAAGCTGAGCGAGGGCATTTTTTTCTCTCGAAACTCGACTCGCAATCTGTAATTCAATATCGTAAATGAACGGCTCACTTTATGTGAAGTCGTACGCCAGGTTCTTGAACGCAGCACGGGGTAATTACGGCTGCCTCGCAGTGCGTTTTCATTCCTCTACGGCAGCGGGGAGGAGGGAACGCCTGACCTTCAGTCTTTCGGCATGTTCAGAGCGCTTGAGTGCTTTTATTCGTGAAAGCAGCCCAAAGCTGAATCTCTTATCCACGGACTTCCAGGGAAAAAAAAAAAAGAAAAAAAAAAGAGTTAACCATGTTTATTATAACCTTGATCTGAATGTTCTCTTCACTGCAAAATATGAATTTATTTAAAGATTAATCCTAGCACAGAAGTAGCTTAAAATTGCCGCCAGATATTAAACAACTATTTAACGATTATTAGATTTCCCTCATGCGATCAGACACAGTGATTTTATACAGTGTACCATATAAAAAATATTCTTTCTTGGGGGATTTTATTACGCTGTCAAAACTCATCAGTGTTACGTAGCTGTAGATCTGTACCGTGTGAAATCAGCGTGCACCTACGTCGGGGAGAAAACACGCAACTCTTGCACAAACACTGAATCCTTCTTATTGTGTGTCTTAGGTGTGTGTGCGTGTGTGTGTGCGTGTGTGTGTGTGAGAGAGGGAAAAAACCTGAGTTTATGATGTGAACCTGTCCTTCCTACTCAAAAGACTGTACAAGGTTTTTTTTTTTTGGTTCCTTTTTTTAATATGTTTTGTAAATAATGGAGCAAGGTGTTAAAGATATAAATGAAAAAAAAAAAAAAAAAAAAGACAGCCATGTTTTTAAATTATTTATTTATTCTTATTTGTATCATTTAAAATGTGGGGGGAAAAAAAAAACGTGTACGTGAAGGGTGCATTACTTTTAAAAATGTAACATTAAAAATGTCTATTCACATCCGAACAAGTGTTTGAGCTTCTTTCGCATCTTCTACACAATGTGTTGTCTCTCTTCTTCTTCTTTTTGCTTGTTTTTTTTTTTTTTTGAAAATAGCATAGCGAGTATTAGTTAACTATGGCACAGGAATTTATGAAAGAAAGGAAGAAAAAGCAGAGGCTAAGTGGTGAAAACGGACTGATGCTACATTACAAAAGCTGATTTCAGACAAAGTCTACTAAAAAAAAAACCTGAGAGATCTCAGAAAATGAAAGCAACGGACAAATCATCGTTGAAAGCGCGGTATAAAGTATCGAAGGCAGTACAAGATAGACTTTTGACGACGGCAGCCCCGGTCCATCCCGAGGGCTTCACATTTTCTACTTTCATATACAATATGTTCAGTTTAAAATATTTTTGTTTCTACAAAAAAACATGTACATTCCTGCTGCTGCTGCTGCATTTTATGGTGAAACCCATAATACACTGATGAACCCTGTGTCACACTGTGATCCCTTTTTCTTTTTTTTTTTTTTTGCTGACCTAAAAAAAAAAAAAAAAATCTGATGAGTGGATTACTTTTTTTTCACCAGCATTCCACAGCCATGAGGCATCTCTGACACCTCGATATAAAACACATCCCTTAAAAAATGTGGTCTTCATTGTTGGAGGAGGTGAGAAACACGGCAGGAGGTGAACCTGCAAAAACGGACCAGACAGAGAGGAAAAAAAAGAAAGAAAAAAAGAACAGGATTTCAATGATCCCAGCTGCGCGATAAGAATATACATTATTTAAAAAAAAGAAAAAAAAAAAAAAAGAGAAATGTTCATGCAAATCTTTGGACACAAGGAAGATTTTACCGGAACAAGGATTATTATAACGGAAAAAAAAAAAAGTCCTAAAACAAGTACAACTCCTAACGCTGCTTTGTGGCGGCCTGGGAAAACCCGTCACGTGATCAAACGGTAATGTTTCTTCCAGGCTGGAGTAATGTCAATGTTTTTAATGTCTGGATAACAGAACAATTGAAATCTGTGACCCGTTCCAGTCCGTTCTGTTACTGATTACAAACTAAATAAATGAGGCTCTACAGTACATGACTGTGCAACAATTTGAAATCCTTGCAGGCAGACAGACAGACAGAGAGAGAGAAACATTGTCCATATGTCAGAGGAAAAAAAAATGATAAAAAAGTTCTACTCGACAGTTTTGAAGGTTCACAAAAAATAAAAAAAGATTTGCAAGTTATAAAAGCAGCATGAAGTGAAAGTTACAGGAACCAAAAGTAGGTTTTCTTCCCATCAACTGAGCTGGCTTTTCTATCAGGAAAGAAAAAAAAAACCTGCATTATTTCATCTGAACAGAGAAACCAGTTTTCAGTTATCTCCTCTTTTACGGCCAAACTAAAAATATTGGCACCCTGTAAAGGGTTTTCGGCAATTTTAGGCAAAGGAATTGTTTGTTAACCCCACCCACCCAGTACAACATCCTAAAAATAGATAGAAAAAGTCATACATTAAAACATTTCCACCTCATTTCTGTCAAAAAATGTTTATGCCCTTTGTATCGTTGAACCAGAATTCATCTTCCACAGCTGGATCCGGTGGGTTTTCCCAAAACCGCCACTCGCACATTTATACGCAGGGATACAATTATATTAAAGATATTTCATGAATGGAGACGATACACATTGGAGAAAAAAAAAATCATCATAAAGTCTTAGATACACCAGGCTGCTTTCACAAAAACATCCTGACATCTGTGAGTATCGATCGGCCGAGGTTTTAATGTGTCGGTTTGGTGTCAAGAGTGAAAGTTCTGCTCGTCTGCACATCGCTTGTTCTTTTCCTGAAAAGTTATGCTTTTTAATATAAAAACATCCTGTAAAGCATCTGCACTAGACACTATTGTGTACGTATATATGGAGATTGAATCTACAGCTTTTATACGATCTTTCTTGACCACATGATACCAAAATGTCATTGTGGACGCAGCCTCGTGCATCAAAAAAACAAACAAAAACAAAAAAAACCTACTTTAGGAAGCTTAAAAATGACATAAGGAACATTATACTCATATTTATATCCACCCTCTCAGGTGGAAACGTGACTTACAGTTATTAATAAAATACAACTCGTTCGGATGCATATTAAGCAAATCATTTACAACTCATCCAGTTCAATGTTCTCCTACTTCAAAATACATAGATTTGATTTCTGCCTTATACGACATATACTGGGATTTGGTAAGCTGTGTAAGAGGTTGGAGCCGGGGGCTGATTTATGATCGGCTACCCCACGCTAGACACTGAAAAGTATAAATACAAGCATGCAGCACGGCAACCGTATCACTAAAATAAAATAAAAATTAAAAAAAAACAAAAAAACAACAACAACAACAAAAAAAACGGAGCTTTGATTTGATGTGCTGTTTGGTTTCTCGCAGGAGTGGACTGTCTCTATCGCAGCCAGGAGGTAGGGAGAAGAAATGTGTTCGTCACATTATGATGCGAAATACAGACATCTTAAGGGGGGTGGGGGGGGGTGTTGTTTCAAAAGACGGCTTTCTTGCAGGATTGAAGCAAAACAAAGACACAAATACAAACAGAACTATAAGACAGAATGGAACATAAACATGAACCAAAAAAAAAAGAAAAAAAGACAGGAAGATGCACATGTATATGACGGATGGGTTTTCTGCTATGCTGCTTGCGCCCGGTACCCTCGTAGCCGAACCACACACCGAGAGAGAACGACGTAAAAAACAATATCAGTTCGGGGGTGTCTCTGCGCGGTGGACGAGGACTGCCAGTAGACCTGTTTGTGAGAAAATAAGCAATATGTGTAGATCTACGGCGTCCGATTCTGCATCACGTTTCACTCTTCTCTCTCTCGCACATGCGTTCGCGTTCGCTCTCTCAGTGGCAGGTAGTGTGTGTCTGTTTTTATTGCTGCCCGGATCTCTTGCTGTGTCCATCCCAGAGTTTACTCCTGACGTGAGTCTGTTGTCCATCATCCCTTGTGTTCTTGACTGCTGCCTTGTTTGGATGAGGAGCAGCACTCGTCCGTGACTCTGTGTCGTTTAGCTCTGTCCGGCGCTGTGCTTCATCCAGTCTTTTAAACCTAATTCAGTACTGCTGAGCTCAACCCAATACTGAGTCTAATCGAGTACTGTGAACCTGACCAGTACTGTACCTATAAGCCTGCTTTTAATCCTGCACGGTGTGTGTATGCGCGTGTATGTGTGCTTATGCGTGTGTTTAATCCTCTCACTGCTTGCCCTGCTTGAGTCTCTCGATGTGGTAGCAGAGTTTGAGGGCGGGGCCAAGTTTCAGGCCCATGTACTTCATCACCATGTCGCTCCTCAGAAGCATCAGGGCTTTACCGTCAATCTCCTACACAGAACAGGTGGAAAGGGGGGGGGTTGGGGGTGAGAGTGAGAGAGTATTAGTGACTCGAGAGAATAGTACTGCAGAATATTATTTCAACCCATGTGACCTGAAAACTCATTCAAACATGAAAGTTTACAAGCATTATGTACCATTATACCAATTATACCATAAACCACTCACTCTACACCATTGTACAGCATTATCCATCGTTATACCCCGTTACACACCCCTATACACATCATACTCTACTATACACCATTATGCACCATTATGTCACCATGATACACAATTACTCACCACTATACATCCTTATGTACCACTACAGGCATCCTACTCTACCACTACATACCATACCCTACTATACACCATTATGTACTACTATATAACATTATATACCTATCCCTACCCCCTATCATCCCTTACTATACACCATTATAACCATCACAGTCATCCTATCCTGCTACACAATTATACACCATTATACACCACTATACAGCATTATACACTTCTATAGACATCCTTCCCTACTATACACCATTATAGACCATTGTGCACCACTATACGCCATTATAGACCAGTATAGAAAATTGTAACCACTATACGCCATTATGCACCACTATACACCATTATAGACCATTATAACCACTATATGCCATTATGCACCACTATACACCATTATA
>QMIH01001638.1:143640-157410 GCA_003987875.1 Clarias batrachus | reverse complement strand
CCATTATGCACCACTATACACCATTATAGACCATTATAACCACTATATGCCATTATGCACCACTATACACCATTATAGACCATTATAACCACTATACACCATTATACACCATTATAACCACTATACGCCATTGTGCACCACTATACACCATTATAGAAAATTTTAACCACTATACACCATAATACAGCATTATACACCACT
Source organism: Clarias batrachus (assembly GCA_003987875.1). Lineage (NCBI taxonomy): Eukaryota > Metazoa > Chordata > Actinopteri > Siluriformes > Clariidae > Clarias > Clarias batrachus. Next base: position 157,209 of record QMIH01001638.1, on the reverse strand, counting down.
ATGGGTATGACATTTAGGAGAGATGTTTAGTATGAGATGGATTCATAATATTTAAGGTATTTAAAACATGTATCCAGGTTAACGGGATATAAATCATAGTAGTATTTAACCAGTTTTGACGATTCATAGTGAATTGTGAGGGGTATGAGGTACTCTTGGACAGATTTTTTAAATCGGCCACAGCTCACAGTGGAGTCGTAGTGATTATTGTAAGTACACTGTTAATACCTCGTACCATTCCGTAGCTAACGTGTAGCCAAGAGGTAATAACGGCGTGTGACGCCACAGAGTCGAGCGACCAGTTCATGTGATCTGATACTAGACCGTAACTAGACATTATAAAGAAGAAAGACAGCAGAGTGAGACGTAGCCCGATGCAGCCTCGGGGTTCTGGTGTGTGAAAGACAGCGGGAGGATTAAATATGTGTGTGTTTGTAAGATGCAGACGTGATGTTGTCCAGAGACCGGCTCTGTTTCAGGGGGACGCTGCCAGGTGAAGTCTAAACAATGATGACGCATGTCCTCGCTCGGCAGGCATGTCTTTCTTCTATCTGTCGCTCTCTGTTTGTCTTTGTGTCTCTCTGATGACATTAGCTAAAAGCAGCAGGACACTCGTCACTGTTTGAACACCGGCTCAGTTCTCCCAAAAATGTGTTTAGTGGTAGAGATCAAAGAACTTTAACTTTTTTGAAATTTTGAAAACAAGATTTTTTTTTCACATATTTTATAGAAAATAAAAGTCCTAAAAATGATAAACCGGAGATTATGGATGCAAGGGGGAGGAAAAAAAACATCTAAAACATATTATTCAAGCTTGAGAGATTTTAATTCTCTGGTGTTTTACGCAATTTGAATGCAAATGCTTTAGTATTTAAATGGATTAAAATGTTTGGGTACAAAAGAAAGAGACGAATGATGAGAGAGAGAGAGAGAGAGAGAGAGAGAGAGAGAGAGAAGACGTACATGCTTTCGGAACAGCTCAGCATGCGGCGCTAACGCAGTCGGGTCCGCGTCTCGCACGAACTGCATCACTTCCTCTATGGACCAGGAAGTAGGACTTCTACCGCTTGGAATTCTGGGAGTCTCGCACTCTGCTGCTGCTGCTGCGTCTGGACCTGTAGTGGAGCTGGCAGCTAAGGAGAGACAGAGAGAACATCAGAGTACATCTCCGGGAGGAATTAGTTTAATGTCTAATCAATTAGGCGCTTATCCGGAACATACAACTACACACACACACACACACACACACACACACACACACACACACACACACACACACACACACACACACACACACACACACACACACACACACACACGGACAGATCGGACGCTCCGGGTTGAAACTCGCCTCCTCAAGGGGACGTGAGTGAGCCGCGAGGCTGAGAGAACGTTTCATCTGCAGCAAAGCGAATGAGATTATTCTAATGTACTCACTCCTGCCTTGCACGAACCTTTCAAGTGTCAGTGTGTGCGTGTGTGTGTGTGTGTGTCTGCTTGTGGATCTGACGCTGCTGCATTGAGATTTAAAAAGTAACCATGCAGGGAAGCATTTGTGGTGTGACTACCTGCAGAATGGCATAACATATTCACACACACACACACACACACACACACACACACACACACACACACACACACTTGGGTCTACGGGTGACTTTCTTAATTTTAACTATTTAACTATTTTAACTATTTGACATATTTGTGTATTTAAAAAATAAAAAAAAAGAAAAAAAAAAGTGAAGGAGGGGCGTGGCTTAAAAGGTGTTAATTGTGCCGATTCTGGTCTGATGCCCGGACACACACCTTCTACTCTTCTGTGCGCGCGTGTGGGAGGGTTGGAGGCGTGGCGGCGCAGGGGAGGGCCGTTGCCGTGGTAATACGGACTGCCCGGTTGCGACTGGTATTCGGAGGTGCTTCGTAGCGTCTGCGGGCGGGGCGTCATGGAGTTGGAGGCGGAGTCCATGAAGCGCTGCTCCTTCAATAAACCGTTTTCTTCTGGAGGCAGGGTCTCAGCTACACAAACATACACACAAAAAAATTTTGTACTTTTATAATAAGAAATAAATTCTGTAACGTATCGCACACACACACACACTCGATGCAGTACCTTCGGAAGGGTGTGTATCCGTGTGGAGGATCTTGGGAGAGAGGGGCGCCGAGTACGGTGGAGAGTCCCGGGAGATTCGTTTCACTCCTCGGTTCAGCGCCGGAGTCTCTGACATCTCCTCTTTCACTGCACGCAAGGGAGTAAAGGCAGCCCAGGTTAGAGTAATACATAATAGATCTATCATGTGTGTGTGTGTGTGTGTGTGTGTGTGTGTGTGTGCGCGTGTACACACCTGACTTGCTCCTGTCGTAGCTGCTGTAAGGGCTGAACGGCTGGCTGCTGAACAGGTTGTCGCACTGCAGGTGTCGGCACACTTTCTCCAGGAAACGCAGGACGAAGGCGGCGCTGGATGCCGACGGCAGCTTCACCATCCGCGTCCCTCCGTCCGTCCGCACTGGAACACCAGCCGAGACACAGACGCTTGAATTCAATCGACCAATCGATCATTTATTCATATAGCACTCGTGAACAACTTCAACTTGACCAAAGTGCTTTACGGAAAACAAATAAAGAAGACGAACACAATTTAATCTACACAAAAATAAAAATAAACACATAAATAAAAACACAGGAGAAACAGAAAGCCTCGAACAGAACATCATGAAACGTTAAGAAAATAAAAACAGAATGTTATTATAAATAAAATAAACCCTTCATCTGACTACTATAAACTGAAGGCTGGTGTAAATAAGTGCGTTTTTTAATTCAACAGATCGAATTTCAAGTGCTAGTGAATTCCATCGGTCAGGAGCCGCTACAGAGAACGCCGGATCGCCGAGCCGTTTGCATCTGGATCCTGGCGCTCCGGAAAGGAGCTGACCAGATGATCGGAGCGCTCTGCCGAGGTTACGAGTTCCTGTAAATGCATCACACTCCTCGATACGAGTGCGGAGCTGTAGTTAGATTTAGCCTCTGATTCCAGCCGCTTCGTAGATCCGGTTTCAGTACGCTGGAAATTGCATCGTGTCTCCACGATTAAAGCTTTCGTGATCAGTGCAGCTCGAGATCCTGAAAAGTAACCACGCTCTGAAAATCACCTCACACGACAGGACGGACGGACCGGCCTAGCGTCAGTCCCATGGCGGTTCCTTCCCGTCGTATCGGCTTCGGGAGAGAAGTCGAGGTTTAATAATATAATAATTATAATTAAAAAAAAATCAGTTACCTCGCACCACTTCTCCATCGTCTGGCTGATTCTGCAGGCATCCCAGAAGCACTTTGGGCTGATAGGCACAGTCCAGACACGCCTGCACCGTCTGCTGAAGCACCAGGTTCACCGCCTCGGGTCCGAAGTGATCCGGCAGCCGCTGCACCTGCTTACGGTCCAGGTGAGGGCCGCAGTTCCCGTGCTTATTCACGTACACACAGACTGAGAAAGACACGGCGGGAAGACAGGACTGAAGAGCTGGGAATGATTTTTGAAAAAAAAAAAAAAGAACATGCGACATGCCGTGTTGCCGGGTCCTAAATAAATTCCTTTGTGTGGAGTAAGAGGATTAACACACTGCTGCGCTTTTATTAGAAAATAATCAACTTTCGTATGGTGATACATCACAGCGTTATTGATTTAAAGAGCTTTTATTCCTCGCTCTGGTTACAGTTATGAATTCCACTGCTTCCTTTTCTTTCCCGAAAGCAAACTGTATGTCACTGTCTGTGTAATTCTGTGCTGTATTAGTATTTTAATAAAAGAGAGAGAGAGAGAGAGAGAGAGAGAGCGAGAGCGAGAGAGAGCGAGAGACAGGGAGAGAGAGAGAGAGAGAGAGAGAGCGAGAGAGAGCGAGTGAGAGAGAGAGAGAGACAGGGAGAGAGAGAGAGCGAGAGACAGGGAGAGAGAGACAGGGAGAGAGAGAGAGAGAGAGAGAGAGAGGGGTTGGTTTAACTGAGCCGGCTGCGTGTTTATGTTTACCCGTGGACATCACGGAGGATGGACAGCTCAGCGGAGACAGGCCGTCCCTGGACACCTGAGACGACATCAGTCTGGAGTCTGAACCTGCTGGTGCTGACATGGAGCTCTGCAGGAGTTTGGGTTTCCTCTGAACACACACACACAATATATATGCTTATAAGTGGCTGAGTACATCCTCTTTACAAAACAAATATGTGCATCACACCACAATATAAATATGGTATGCGCCACTTCCAACACTTACTGTAGATTACACATATACCGAGGTAAATCAACATGCTCAGTGTGTGTGTGTGTTGGTTTCTTTCCGGAGAAATAACTCCACAGATGACGACATGGTGATATATCGCTAGCAAACGCCACCAAATCCAGTTGGACTGGCTGACAGAAGCACCGCTAACCCACTTTAGGTTGCTGTGTATTTTCATTCATGATTATGTTCAAGGTTTTCATTTCAGAGCCAAAAAATAAAAACCCCATGAAGATTACCCCCCCCCCCCCCGATTTTCTCCCTAATTTCGTCGTGTCTAATTTCTCCCCGTCACTTATTCAGAAGAGAAAGATGAAAATGGATGAAGAAGGTAATAAAGAAGTTTGATTTCGTATCATAATGTCATTACCTCAGACGGTGTACAAATACGTGACGGCGTTTGCTAGCGATAGAATACGCTGTGCTTTCTGATTAATAGCCGACTCACTGTTTCGCAGTTGAGTCCCTAATGACGTGAAAATGATTGTAAGCTAGTGCACTATGTACAGTGTACGATCCTTTGTTCCACACACCAAGTAGTGCCCTTAATCAGGGGTTAGAGAGGGATTTGGGATTCAGCCCTGTGTAGTCGGTGTTGCAGCTCGTGTTCAGGGCGGTTCGCTTTCCAAATGACTTAGAAGTGATTAATCAGGGGACAGAGAATTGTTTTAGAGGACATAAAAGTTTGTTATCGGATGTGATTTACTGCTGAAAGTGCTTCCATGTTTTGATTTGTTTTTGAACGTAGGTTTTTTTGGCTCTAGCATTTGCGCTGTCCAGAAGTGGGCGGGATTATGGTGGACAGGTGTCGTGACATCACATGCAGAAGGTCTACAGAAAGTATGACATGTTGTGCGTTTTTTTTTTTCCCCGACTAACTGATAACATGTATAACCGGCTTGTTTACTGAATCTCCTGCGATGCTGAATGTAAACGAATTAAAAAAATAAAAATAAATAAATAAAACAAAAGCAGCATTTAAAAAAAAATACATACACAAACTCTTTGACAAAACTTTGGTGTAAAGAAGAATGAAACGACTGGAAGATATAATTACACGGGTAATTATAATTCTCCTGTGACGTTTCTTATACATACGCACCTTGCTGCCCGGTTTGGGTCCTCTCTTCTTGTGAAGGCGTGGGACGAGCTGTGGGACGGATTCTGGAGACGGGCCGCTCATCTGAGCCCCTGGACTCGGAGCGCCCGACGCCGCCGCCAGCGCCTTGAGCAGTGCGATGGTCTCGCTTTTGGGTCGCCGGCCCCTCACGCCCTTCCGCACGGGCAGCGGGGGCAGCGGCGTGGGCAAGCGGTACGAAGACTGCATGGAGCGCCGCGTCTGCTTGGACGGCGAGGACGAGAAGGAGGACGAGGTGGAAGACGAAGGTGCGGACAGCGGCTTCGGCAGGGTGACTGCAAAGGATGGAAATCGTTAGGTTAGGACGCGCGGCGGGTTCTGTTCTCGTAAAGACGCTTCTAAAAGTGCGCCGTAAGCTTCGACTCGGATCGGCCTCGCGGCGTGTCACGCACAGGCTGGATTTCAGTCATTTAGTAACGGCAATTATTCCCCAGGAACCCAGCTTGTCCAAGTACACCACAACAAGCGGAGATTTGTCTCTCATTAGCGGTTATGTAGAATGCGAGCTAAGCATGCACATTCTGTGGGGAAGAGTTCGCGGTTGCCTCGACATCCTTTAATAATTATCGTGTCGGACGTGATCAGTCGAAGCTGTTGCTCATTTCGTCTCGTTCGTTTCATCCGCTTTAAACGGGAAGACGTGAGCGCCGCGGCCGGGGTGGGCGACGTGACAAACCTCTTGTTTTAATGCTTCAAATCGATTATGAGAATAATTGTGAGAAACAACATCTGAATCAAACACCCGGCTTGTTTGACTGCGTCACGAGGAAATCGTTTATCAAATAACGACGACGAACAGGAATCTAATGAAGACAAATATTGAACGGAGGAAGTAAAACGGGGTGAGGATGGAAGCGCCGGAGCAAAAGACGCTTTTCCTTCAAATAAAGCGTGAATGCATCCTCATAAAGGTCACGATATGCTAAACGCTGCACGGACAAAAGAACACAGTAAAGCTGGCTAGTTCTGTGTGTGGGCATGTGCTTAAGTGTGTGTGTGCGCGTGTGTGTGTGCGCACCCTAAATAACCCTCGTATGACTAAATTGGAGGGCAGTGTGAGTGAGTGAGTGAGCGAGATTAAAAAGAGGGGAAAAGCCAGGAACGATCCGCCAAAGTCCCCTCGGTGCTGCTGGGGCGACATATGGGAATGATCACCCGCTCGCTGCTTCATTTCCCCATGACCTTCTTCCCTCGGGGCGGGGGAGAGAAAGAAAGAAAAAAAAAAAAAACGTTCGAGTGTGCCGTGCGGTGAATCTGTGGCCTGGCCACGACAGCTGCGTCTGTGTGTGTGTGTGTGTGTGTGTAAGTGAGTGCGTGTAATGAAACAAACAAAATAATTTGAAAATGATGAAGGCAAGACCAGAGAAAGGGATAAAAGATGGGGTGAAGAAAAAGGGAAAAGAAAGGCACACTGAGAGAGGGAGAAATAAATTAACATGCTGGAGGGAGAAAAGTAATAATTCGGCTCAAGCCGCAATAATAAATGAATACCTTTAAAAAAGATTTCAAGTAAAGATGGTGGAGCCGAATGAAAAGCTTCAAAAGGAACGACGTAAAAGAAAGAGAAGTGGACTAGGAATCAGTTCAGACGCTCTCTAGACGCCGGGACACTCGCACTGGAGACGAGGAGGGAAAACTCGACACTTCAATAAACAAACTCACTGTCATACTGTACAAGTCCGTCAGAAAACTAACTCTGTGTGCTTTAATGTAGCAGGGCTCTTAGTAAATAATAAATAGATAGATAGATAGATAGATCGATAGATAGATAGATAGATGAATCAATCATGGACCTATTTGCAGATTTATTATATTTTTATACGCAATATTAATTTGACTTGTTTCTCTGTATAAAGCTTCTTAGCTTCCTGGTACTCTTTCTAAACCGGAACCGATCTGAAGTGATTCTCGGTTTTTACTGGAGAATCGTCGATGCTGAGATTTGGCCAGTTTTTTGTTCTCAGCGCTGGATGATGCTGCTGCACCGTAAGGGTCGGTGATATAATGAGATAAAGTTTTCCATGATGCGCCCACGATGTAAAGGGTTTCTAACAAGCTGGCAGCAAAGCAAAGCAAAAAAAAAAAAAACCAGAAGGGAAAAAAAAGAAGCTGTTGATTAATATATGAAAAAAAGAATGAAAAATCCTTTAAAAATTGTCTAAATAAAAAAAGACTATTTGAAAAGACAATTAATAATATTTAATTGATAAAAAGTAGAAAACTAAATAAATTTCTTTGCATTTTTTTTTAAACAGACCAGCTTTAGTATGCCACTTATTTATTTATCTATTAGATCGTTAAACTTTCCACCTGATCGTATTTTCACTTTGATTTGAAACATTTTTTTTTCTCGTTTAATCCAAACTATACTACATTTTTTACTTCAATTTTGCATAAAATGATGATAAAAAAAACTAATTTAAAAGGTAAAATTAATCAACTAATGTATTACAGTCGTACAATACGGCTCTTAACTCAACATACCAACAACTGAGAACGAATCAACACAGCGGCTCTGGCATGCTGTAAGGGGGGCACTTATTTATTCTTCCAGGCGTGACTCGACTCCGATTCGATCCTGCGGTCCTCCTGACTGAACGCTTTCACCCCAAGATTAAAAACCTCTCTCTTCTAGTGGGCGTGGCCTGTTCCGAGATAACCCCGCCCCCTCCCACACGCCAGCGAGGGCTCTCTGAGTGATTTGTTGATGAAAATGAAAGTGTCGTAAAATTCTACACTGTGACCTTGTGACTAATTACGATCGATGCCACGTCGTTAGCTTCACCTTGAATTAGAATCCAGATTTCTTTGACACGCCGGTTTGTGTTCAGTTTTGTTAACGTTTCCTAGATTACCCACAATGCCGTGCAACGACCTGAGGCTGATGATGTATTTGATGTAAAATCGTAGCTCATCATTTTTCCAACCAAAAGAAAAACCGTTGGACCAATCATACAGATCTAAGCAGGCAGCACAGACCCTTGTCTCTCTCTATGTCTTCTTGAAGACAGCGATGCAGCAGCGCTTTAGTCTTTTCATGCCTATATTACCGCCGACGCCCTAGGACGCCCTCGACCTAGGCATCTCTTCCAGCTCTGACCTCCCGCGCTGATTCTCGTCTGGAACTCTGTACTACTGAGTCCTTTCGCTGCACTGCATTCTGGGACTTCTTGATTAGCAAACCAACGTCTCCGCGACTTCTCTAGCACATCGCTGGAAAAGTCGTGACAGAGAAGAGAAGCTGTTTTGTTTTTAAACCTGTAAAAGTAATCGAACAATGTTTCCTCGCATTAAACATGAAAAGAGCCAGAGCCATCTCCTCCTCATGTGACGTCACAGCCGGACACGAAACACAATTCTCACAGGAACCATGAAAACGCAGCCCTGGCCGAGAGGTCTGCACCAGGATGTAATAAATAGACATAATGAATGTGTCTCAGAGTGGAGTTTTCTTTAAAGCAGTTACTGGATTAGATACATAACACATTTTATTAGGAATTTCTCCTGCAAGCAAAAAAAAAAAAAGAAAAAAGGAAAAAAGCACTGCACTAGGACAGAGGTATTAATGGTTGAACAGCTGTAAATCTTTTAGACACACACAAACACAGAAAGAGAGAGAGAGAGAGAGAGAGAGAGAGAGAGAGAGGAGAACAAAAGCTGAAAAGACTCACCACACAGGCGCGCGCCAAAAAAAAAAAACAACAGGTTCAAACCGGAACCGCCACCGCACGTGACAACAAAGGGAACGCCGGTCGCACCTGGACGGAATGAATTACGCGTAATGGCTGCTGGTCAACCTCCCGCCCGGAGAGAGAGAGAGAGAGGCAGTGTGTGTGTGTGTGTGACAGAGAGAAAGAGAGACGAGTGGTGGAATCTGTGGGAGCGATAACGAGGCGCGTGGGCGGCAGGGAGTGGAGGCGGGAAATCCGCGAGCACCGCGCGACACGTACAGGTGCGAGTGTCTGAGGTAAAAAAGCTCAGTGGCGAATTAAAGGTCAGCTTCAGCGTTTAAACATTTCCAGGATAATTCTCATTAAAAAAATTAAATAAATAAATAACAAAAAAAAAAAATTCATTCACTCTGAAAAATTTCCTTTCTCTCTCTGACACACGGGTACATGACATTCATCACAACTAAAATATAACTTATCATACTGTATATAATCTCTAATCTTTTTATATCATCTTTCTTTCCCCTAAATGCGCCAGAATCATTGTGTGGGTCATTTCTATATATCTGTATATAATGTTAATATAATACACATGCAAATACGTTATACCAGTCTATAGCTTCATGATGCATATCAAGGACCGCAAGCGGATGCTATTAGTAATGTATTACTATTTTATATACATTGAAATGCACTGACGTTTTCAAACGTCCTTTACTGATCTGTTCTGCTTGTGTGAAAATCATAAAATAAAAATTATTTGACGGTGTGGAGCTCTAAATGTTTAACAGAATTCAGCATTATGCACCCAAGATAATGAGTTGTGTGTTTTTTCCTCGCTGGGGAATTGAGGACGGATGTGAGCGAGACGTCAGTATTCGTAAATTAAATTATTTGTATTTGCATTCGAAGAAAAGTGGAAATAGCTGCAGCGATCCTGTCTTTGTTAATATCAACGCTCTAATTTTAGGATATTAAAATTTACATACATTTTTAGAAATCCATGCAAAAAACATGTAACGTAAGCATAAACATCATTGAAAAACATTTAAAAAACAAGCAGGACACGCCCTAAACGGAGGACACTGCATTACAAAACGTTCTCTCTGAAGTAGCACAGGGCAAAAACAAAACCTCAGCGAACTCTGACTGAGAGATCAGACAACACACACACGTTTTAATCTACATCGTGTGAACGATACGGACAAATATAGTGCACGACAAAATAGAGTCGCAACAACACAGTTTTACCGCTTTATAATCAGTCACAGACCTGCAGTTTTTGTTTTGTTTTTTTCTTCCTGTAAATAAATAACTAAAAACATATTTTTCATTCAAAATATTATATATATATTTTTTTATATTTGTTCAAAATAAAAAAAAATAATACACTTTTTACGCTTTGTCGGATTCGTCTACAGCCGTAGTATTAAGGCAACGCGACAATTTCCTCTCACCCTGTATTCCTAAAGGATTTTTTGTCAATTTTTTTTTTATACCTTCCTGGGTGATACCATGCACCAGCAAGGCGTAACATCTGGTAGGTAATAAACAGAGAAGTCTCTTTCCAATGTGTTACACGATCACATAACATTCTTCTTCTTCTTTTTTTTTTCATTTCTCCGTGTATCTGATCCACCATTTTTCCTTTTTTTGGTTGAAACTCATCCTGGGTATCATATCCGTGCTTTTTTATATCGAATGAAACAGTAAATGAATTTCTGGCAGAAATGTACACGTTTACCATCAATCAGCAAAACATGGAGAAAAAAAAAATCTAAAAAATCTTAAAAAAAAAAAAAAAAAGTGATTCTTTAACATATTTCAAGGTCTGCGTTTTTCCTCTCTGCAAAATTCCGGTCAAGGCCAAACGGCCCTGGAGTTTCTCTCTCCGTCTGAGTCGCAGCAGACCGTAAAAACGGTGCTTAATGTGAGTTACAGCTGCAGTGAGGTGCTTCGGCTCCGTCTGTACACACACTCGCTGAGGAGACTCGTATATCCTGTCAAACACTCGTCCCCTCCTTTTCCTCCTCTTCAGCCCTACTTTACCCTTCCTCTTCACTTCGCTGTTTGATTTTCCTCAAAAAGTCCATTTGCAGCTTCTCTTTTTCCTTCCTCTGAGCCTTTTTACTTGCGCGCTCTTTCTCTCGGTTCATTAAAAGTCAAACAGTTCTGCCTCAATGCCGCGTCATATAAACACCAGGACTTTTGATTGTGCAAAACAACAGGACACTGTGCGAAAGTAAAACCCCTCTTTATTTCTCTATATAATTTCCTGCTACACTAATGCACTCATTCCCAGTGTTTCACTAGAGCTTGGACACCATCAAGGTAGAAGGTTTTCTCAGCATCGGACGGCCTGCTTCACGTCTGAAACGCAGGCCTCCCAGGAACTCCTCTATATGTAGAAACGGACTGGAGTGAGATCAAGACTGTACAGGGACGTAGCAATAACCCACCCGAGTTCCAGTAACGTGCTAGTGGTGTTGGTGAATGATGGTGTGTACAGTTCACACAGACAGATGGGTCTCTGACGCAGGATGGTGATCAGGAGTTCAGGAGTCACATCGGCCAAGATGGTCATATCTGGACACACGTCCTTCTTGAAAACGTCTGCACCGTTCAAATGCTTTACTGCAGCCTCGAGTCTCATCACCGTATACTGAGCTTAAAGTCTTCTGTAAATGTCACATCACTTGTCACAGGTTTGACTTGAACGCTCCTCGTGTATGCGTCATCCACGTCTGCCTCTGTCTCGCTGTATCCCCTGAGGTAAAAGTCACTCGTGGTGTTTAAACAACGAGCCTCAGCATCAACTCTTCAAGCCAGTGATTTCAGCTCATGCTAACACTGGCATGGAAATAATCGCTGAGTCATTCGGGCATCTCGGTTTCTGTGTGTTGTTATAAATGTCCATTTATAGGCCGTTTAAGGCTTTTATTACTTTCCCCGCTAAAAATGTCCTCTAGTGTAAACATTTTAAACTTCAACAATCTATTCTCATAGACCTTGGAGTGAGTATATATTTTTTTTCCTGTTGTTTTGTCTTTCAATATTTTTGGATTTGGTCCAAGATGGCCAACATTTGTTATTTTAATTGTGGTACAAACTTGAATAGGTGTTTATACAGAAAAAGTGCTCTTTTGCGTTTTGATGATGACGTGACGGCAAGTGAGCGTTGCAGATTAAATAACTTGGCAGGGTTTTTTCTTTTTCTTTTTCAAACTTTTTTTCTTTTTCTTCCCCTGAATTTCACCGCAGCAACATCCGTCTGGTTCTGCCAGAGCGCCTCACACATACAAACAACTGAGCGATTATACACGCTCTATAAATATCTCAGCTCATGTTAAACACACGAACACACTATCAAAATACACGGTTAAACGCAAGACAGATTGACAGAGAAAACACAGAGATTTTTTCCCCACCTTCTGCTCTGTTTGGAAAATTTGGTAAAAGCCAAGCTTTAAAAACAAAAAAATGCACAGCAGAAACAACCGCAATTACCGCAACTATGGTAATCCGTCATAATAATCGTCTTAGGAAGGTTAACCCGTGTAATTAAATCATTTTCTTCCTAAGTGGAGAGGCGGTGAAATGAACACGCTGAATAGAAAAGAAGCAGAGGTCACTGCCAGAGTCGTCATGGCGACAGAAATGACTGACAGCTGAAAACTCAGCCAGACTCCTTGTTTTTTTCTTTCTTTTTTGTCTGATCTGAATGGAGCTACTTTCTCAATTAACTTCCATTATGTTACATAATCGTATCTAAAGTTGAATTCGGATGAGATGAGACGAGACGTCAAATCCGTCATAATCCGCGCTCAGAAAGGCAGAAAGAAATATGAGGGTATGACATCCTTAGGGTACGTTGTCATGGTAACCTGTATTTCATTAGGACTTACATAGAACACGCATGATGTGTGGGGGGTAGTAAGAGCTGGAAAGAGCTGTCCAGATGTACGAGTTTTATCACTGAGGAGTCGCCTAATAAAAATTTTTATCACAGACATCGCACTGATGGACTCAACCCATACGAATAGGGCTATGACCTTCTTTTTTTTACTGTATAAAGAATGAGTGAGTGTCTCCGAGACTGCATTATGTACATCATTGACATGCAGAAAATCACTAACGAAAAACTGTGTACATAAGTAATGGCACCCTATATGACTGTAGGAGAAGAAAATTTTCCAGCTCAGTTATATGTATATTTTTATATATTAAATCGATTAGAAAAGTTGAATTAGAAATTAAATCATTCTTACTTACTTACAGGTCTTCTATCTGCTGCTGGGTCGAACATAGTTTCTCTTTTCTTCTGCGTCTAGCCTGCCATGTATTGTGCTTTATGTAAACCACTGTATAATGCCTGCTATTGTTACTGATGTGAATGGAGCTGTGCTGCCCCCTAGTGGTTTTGCTTCAGCTTTGCTTGATCGGTGCACACAACTAAACACTCTTGAGAAGTCCATACTGTATATATATATA